>PVJO010003691.1:0-119623 GCA_004026905.1 Hystrix cristata | reverse complement strand
AAGAGAAAATACGATCAGCACGTGAACTTGTGAATGTTGCCCAATAGCTCAGGGACAAGCTGTTTCATGGTTAAAATGGATTAAATGGTCTCAAAGATCCCTTCCAGCATTAAACTTCTGTGTTTCACACTGCGTATCCCACTGGGCTCCCCAGAGAAGCCCCTCTGTTGCTTTATGCAGTCAGGTTTGAATGTAGTGCTTTGGGTTTCCTTCACTGTGCTTCCTTGCCAGGGGCAGGTCCTTGCTGTCAGGACCAGCTTGGAGTTAGCTCTTAGCCCAGTGAGTGTCCCCCGCTCCTTAGTGGGGCAGGATCTCCTTGGGCCATTTCTCAGTGCTGCTGGCTGCTGGTGCGGCCCGCCTCAGCTCCTGGCAGGTGCGGAGCTTGTCACAGGTCTCAACACTGGGGCCCTTTGCTACTGTCCCCAGGCTGTGTTCGACTGTGTGGTGACCTCCTTGAAGAATGTCTTCAACATACTCATTGTCTACAAGCTCTTCATGTTCATCTTTGCTGTCATCGCAGTTCAGCTCTTCAAGGGAAAGTTCTTTTACTGCACAGACAGTTCCAAGGACACGGAGAAGGAGTGCATGTAAGTGTCGCCTGCACCTACCGCTCACTTGTGGTTGCCTGTTCCAGCGAGTCCTTCTCCATCCTCCACAGGGTGACTCTGTCTCCTTTCTCTCTATCGCCACTCTTCTTTCATAGAAACATAAATTAGGAACTTGCTAAATTGTATTGAGAACACATTTTTTGTGAAATGTGGTAAAAGGATCTGTAAAGTCAGTTTTTTATCTTCAATTCTTATAACAGTCTACTAAGATGGGATTTATTTGTATGTCACAGATGTGGACGCTGAGAGTCAAAGTTTAAAATTTGCTCGTGGTTGCACTGTAACTTGTGAAAGGGTTGGGATTTAATCTCACATCTACCGAACGTCAATTCCATTTTTATTCCATGCTTATACTTGCTTTTAGCAAAATTCCTTCTTCCTTGCATTTGTGTGGTGATCGATGTTACCCCACATTCTTGAAATCTGTGGAACTTTCTGACTCGTCCATGAGCTATAGTGAAGAAGCTCTTTTTCGTTTTTACTCTGATTTTAGAGGCAACTATGTAGACCACGAGAAAAACAAGATGGAGGTGAAGGGCCGGGAATGGAAGCGCCACGAATTCCACTATGACAACATCATCTGGGCCCTGCTGACCCTCTTCACAGTTTCCACAGGGGAAGGATGGCCTCAGTGAGTGCTGGGTTGCAGCTGGTACACTTAGCTGTGAGCTGGGATAGGACCACGTGGGCGCCTCAAGAAGCTGATTCACGAGGAACGACGCTAACCTTTTGTTACTGTACCAGGGAAAGTAAGTGGTTATGAGTGGGTGAGGCAGACAGAGGAGAGAAAGAATGAAGAGCCTTCAGGTGAAGATGGAGAAGGGGAAGACGAGGGGAAATATTTGAAACCTGACTGTTCTAGCCAATTATTGAGAAAATGGGTGGAGCCATCTGACCTCTACAGAACAAATGAATTCTCAACAGCTCTTCATCTCTTAGGAGGATTCCTGGGGACTATTTTAGACAGATTTATTCTCCAAGTTGTCCCTGTACCTAAGAGCGTGAGGATGGAGGGATAAGGATGAGTTGGTAAAACCCAGAGACGCATCATGCCTCTTATGGAGAAGACAACAAAATGCAACTTCCTATGTTGCCCATAGCTGAAGGCTACTTTTTGAGAAACTTAGCAGTGACTGAGGTACCACTTTATGGAGACCACATACTCTAGTCGGCAGGAAAATGCCAAATAGTAATCCGGGAGTCTCTAGGCATTGAATATGATAACTTAAACTATGCAGTGTTGTGACTCTGTTGCTTAGGATTTGGGTACAGATGGAAAGAGGGCTAGAAACAGCAGTGGATTGAGGTGTCTATTGGTCTTTACCAACTTGGTGATGGACACCCGCCCCCACCAGAGTTCATGGAGGATCTGTAAAGTCAAAGAACTTTGCTAAAGAGCTGTAATAGGTGGTGTGGCTCCTAATTCTGTCATCCACTCTCTGTGCCCCCTCATCTTGCGCCCACAGGGTTCTGCAGCATTCTGTAGATGTGACAGAGGAGGACCGAGGCCCAAGTCGCAGCAACCGCATGGAAATGTCCATCTTTTACGTGGTCTACTTTGTGGTCTTTCCTTTCTTCTTCGTCAATATCTTTGTGGCTCTCATCATCATCACCTTCCAGGAGCAAGGAGACAAGATGATGGAGGAGTGCAGCCTGGAGAAGAACGAGGTAACAACAGGTGGTCTGTGATGAGGGACAGCAGGAGCTTCAGAAAGGACCTTGGAGGCTGTGGTTAAGAAAAAGACTGCCCTTTTCTGGATTTATTGTGGGGTTATAGAGACAAGATGGAGAAAATAGTACTTTTAAACACATTTTCTGAGCACTTTTTCTTTTTAAGGCCCAAGCGTGAGGCACAGAGAACTGGAAGGTGGAATATGAGGTATTTGAGATGCAGTTACTACCTTAAGCATAATAATCTGGAAGGAAAAGAGTGTACCTGAAAGATAACATTAAGACATTTGCTTTCCTGGCTGTGGCCTTCGGGACATACATATTTTCTTTAAGAGCAGGGACTATGTCCTATAGCTGCTTTTCCAAGAACAAGCATAGTTTTGGCAAATTGTAGGATTTCATTGTTGGTCTTGTTATTGTTGAAAAGTAGAATTGAACTAGAAACTGTTAGGGACTATAAGAGGACTCCATGGACAGATACAGGTTGCGCATCTCTGATCCAAAAAGGTCCAAAATTCAAAACTTTTCCAGCAACATGACACTACAAGTGGAAAATTCCACATCACGCAACTTTGTTTCATGCATAAAATTCTTAAAAATGTTATATGAAGTTATTTTAGGCTATCTGTATCAGGCATACATGAAATATGAGTACCGTGTTTCGACATGGGTCCCAATCCAACACATCTTATGTACATGCAAATATTCCACAATTGGAAAAAAATCTGAAATCCCAAACACTTCTGGTGCTATGCATTTCAGATAAATGGTTCTCAACCTGTAGACCTGTAGTTCTGGCATCAGGGAAAGCTTCCTACCTAAGTTTCTTAGCTACAGGCTATGTGGAAAGGTTTCATTAATAACCACCAAGTCCTTACCCCATGTGACAGAATAACCCAGCTCTGTGTAACCATTTAAAGTGACATCTTGCCCGTAGTTTGGTTCAGATGATCTTTGTTGCCATTTCTATGTTTGTGTAGCTTTACCCTCTTGTCCCTAGGCCACCCTCTCCTTCTAACCTGTAACAGACAGTCCACCACATGCAAGGTGTAGGAGTCTGAGCCTCGACTAATAACTGTGACTTCTCTGCAGCGGGCTTGCATTGACTTTGCCATCAGCGCCAAACCACTCACCCGCTACATGCCACAGAATAGGCACACCTTCCAGTACCGCGTGTGGCACTTCGTGGTGTCTCCGTCCTTTGAGTACACCATCATGGCCATGATTGCCTTGAACACTGTGGTGCTGATGATGAAGGTAAGAGGAGGATGAACCCCAGTAACTCTTCCCTCCTTGAGCAACTGTGTGTACTCAGAGACACTAGGAAAGCCTTCCAAAGTGCCAGGATGTTGCCTCTCATTTTTCCACTGGATTCAGAGGCCCAATGAGTCAAATGCAGTGAAGCATACAGTAGGAGTCCAGGAGCTTTCAAAACCAAAGATAGTAATAGGAGGTAGCCTCCAATGAAGATGGAAAATGTGCTTTAGACATCACGTGGTCTAAAGGAGTGTCCAAGCATTAAGAGAGTTTGATTTTATTTAATACTAAGTGGTAAAGTACCCTCTACACAATGTTTCTGACCTGACCCCCTCCATGTCTAGGCAGACTGGTTGTTTTGCTATGAAGTAATCTAGGTGGGTGGGGCATAGATCTGTGTTTTGCTTTGCTTTGCCACACGGGTTGTGTAATTTTCCACTCTAGCACGCAGTATCCATCTCTCCTCCTGTATGACACACCAAAGTGCCCCATGAGCTCAGGTTGAGAGGTGGCTATCCTTGGTGACATGTATTACCCCCATCACCTTAAGGTGCTGACACTTTGTCTCTTCTCTTCTCTTCTTGGCAGTATTACTCTGCTCCCTGTACCTATGAACTGGCCCTAAAGTATCTGAATATCGCCTTCACCATGGTGTTTTCCCTGGAATGCGTCCTGAAGATCATTGCTTTTGGTTTCTTGGTATGTCACTGAATCTATCCCAGCACTGGGCCTGTCTTCTATTCCTTTTGGGTGCATCCCCAGCCTTTGTTGGAAAAGGGTGGCTACTGCTGTTCCAGAATTGGTTCACACACCTGCCCATCTAATTGTTGGCTCATTTTGACTGCTCAGTAAACTGCCATAGAGATAGGACAATGTGTGAGGGGGGAGGAGAAGGGGCAAGGGAAGCCAGCTGCCTGGTTCCACGCTTGTCTAACCACCCACCCGATCTTGTCGAATCCTGTCTGCAGCTGAGGGGTGGCCATCCCTGCGCTTTATTACAGCTGCAGTTTGTGTGTAAAGGAGCAAAACAAGGACTGGACTAATAAGCCTTGAGTGCTTATTTGCTGGTAAAAGTATAAGAATTTTGTGACTCAGATAAAAAATACCTGTCCCTCCTAGCCTCAAACATAGCAAAGAATAGATTTTACCTGTTAGTTCTGCTCTCATGAGTAGCGTGAAGAAGAATTTTGACCAATGAAAATAAATGTTTATTACTTACACTTACAAAGACTGGTGACCTTTAAGGGGTATGTGGGTGAGGGGAGGAGTCTGGCATTGGGTTTGGGAGGGATGGTGATGAATTTTTCTGGCATGTGCTCTCCTTTTACTTTTCCTCAATTACTAATAATTGTTTGAAGAATTCTTTGCATCTGCTTTCAAGAATGTTAAGAAAACCCAGCCCTTTGCTTCAGTGTCCTGTAAAAAATAACCCCCTCTGCTTCCTCCCTTCCCTTGCTTCAGTGTGTGCTGAGAGTGCAGTGGGATGTTGATAAGCCCACTTGACAGCTACTTCACACTTATTTAGGTTGTGAGCTACCATTTCAAATTAGATGCGTGCATAGCTTTCCCTGCAAGAAGAAAAACTTTGCTGCTGATCTGAATTATTGCATGTCTGGTTGCAGATTTAACAGGGACTCTGGGCTGAGTTTGATAATTGTCAGTGTTGATTGTGGGAGCTGCTTTTCATCTCCTTCTGGTTCTTTGAAACATCATTAATTTGATTGTTTGGGGTGGAGAATTGAAGGGAAGTCTTTGCAGGGGGCTGCATTGTGGTTTACTTGATTCCCTTTTGAGTGTTTTGAGACTTGGAGAAATAAGGTAAAAAGAAACTACCACCAACAAAGACGCTTTTATAAAACAATCCAGCCCTGAGTAGGGTGAATTGAAAAAAGAGTGAGACGCCAGAGCCACAACAGGGAAGTTTCTCTGTGTATCTTGATGGCTTGCCTGTAGTATTGACATTGTCTGTGACTTAGCCCCCAATTACAAGTCTAATTATGGTGAATGCTGAATAAATACATACTTAGAGGTTTAACAAAAGGATTTGGCCCTGAGGCCTGCCCACCCTCACCCTGCTTTTCATTCACAGTCTAGAGCCATTCACACTGTAAAAGGCAGCACTAGTCCCCATAACTCTGTACGTGACACAGCACTCTAGATGCTCAGAGTGCTCCAATATATGCTATTTCGTCAGATCTTCTCAATGACTCTGAAATCCACATGGCAGATATCATTATCTTTACTGGCACTATTATTATTGTTTTTAAATGAGGCAATTGAATATCAGAAAAACTGTAAAACTTTTTAAAGATTACACAATAAAAGGTAGTAGAATTGGAAAACAGGGTGGGAATAAGAAGGGAAGTGAACAAGAAGACAGAAGTAATGTAAATCATATAGCCTATTAAATTTTAAATGCTTTACATATTCATTTTATTTTCATAACAATTACATTAGCTAGGTATTATTACTTTCTTCTTTTATGGTTGAGCTGGAGCTCAGAAAGGATGAAAACTGCCCCAGGTTAGTAAAAGGAGGAACCAGGATTCAAATCCTAGTCTCTCTGACTCCAAAACTCACAATAACCTCCTGGGTCTATGCTGTATTTCCCCCCTTATCTGGCAAGGATATATTCCAAAATCCCTAGTGATGCCTGAAATTGCAGATATTATTGAACTCTTTATGTAAACAGTCATACGTCACTAAATGAATGTAAATCACGAGATTTACATTCACGAGATTTACATTGTTAGGTGATCTTGGCATTGTGTAAACATTGTAGAGTGTACATATACAAACTAAGACTGCTACAAGACTAGGCAATATAATTGTATGAGACCACTATTATATATGTAGTCTGTCATTGATAGAAATGTCATTATATGGTGGATGGCTGTGGTTTTGCCTACTAATTTGAGAATCTTCACCTTTTCACCCCAAGGAAGCACTTTACAGTTTCCCTTTGACATGGCTGAATTGCCAGTGCCAATACTCTTATGTTTGGGGCATTATTAAATAAAATAAGGGTTACTGAACTTCAGCACTGTGATATCACAATAATTGATCTAATACCCAATACAGCAAATATATGACAAATGGGTGGATAGCATATACACCATGGATACATTGGACAAAAGGGGAATGATGCAGGTCCTTAGTGGGATGTTGTGAGATTTTATGCTACTTAGAAGTATATGCAGTTTAAAGCTTGCAAATTAATTATTTCTGGAATTTTCTGTTTAATATTTTTGGACTGCAGGTAACTGAAATCATGGGAAGTGAAATCACAGGGGACTATACTATTCTACACTATGCTATTTTGTATTCCAATGTGCTGTTCTGTAAAGCATCTTCAACTGGAATTCAAGGCTTCTGGTCCTTTGATAACTAGACCTGTGAACCAAGAATTAGGATGTTCACCTCAGATTGGGGACTAGGAAAGCCCTGAGAATTGAGGAATTTACTCTACTACCAATGATCTAAGTATCCTAATGTAAAGTGAGCTTCTTGATGAAGCAGTGTGCATCAGTTTCTCTGCATTCTCTGGAGGTGTATATGGCTTTAGAATTAGATTTCTCTAAGCCTGTTTTCTCACACAGAAAATGAAAATTACAAAAGACCTAAATGTCCTGTTTTAAGGAACCAAGTCCAAGGTCTATGTTCACCTGAGCCTAGCACATGAACACATAGTCCACTCTGATTAAGTGGAGTGTTATCTGCTTGGTGGATTTTCCAGGCCATTTATATCTCTTTCATCTCCTTGATTCCACTTACTTCATTACTGCTTCCTTGTTTTTTACCTAGTTTCACTTTTTCAAATGGTGTAACATAGCAGAAAGAGATGCTGATGATGCCTATTTATCAGTTGTTGGTTTGAAAAGGCTCAGTGGAGTTAGGAGACTTTTGGCATTGGCTAGGACCTTTAGTCACTGGTAATTTGTGTGAATTTTGGTTTTAGCTGAAAATCAGAACTATAGTTTTATAGGGTCACTTGATGCCAGATCCATAATTTAAAAGTTATGGGATGGTGGTGTTGGTTTCATTGGTATATACTTATCTCCAAACTCACCAAGATGTATACATTAAATATCCACAGCTTTTTATTTATGAATAGTACCTTAGTAGAAATAAATATTTCTAAAAAATAAAAGTGTATGAAAACTTATGTATGAGCTTTTTAGTGACAGTTTCAAAAACAGAGTCTACAAATAGTGATGGAACCACTTTCTAAATGAGAAATTCCCAAATTAGTAAAGGAGAAATAGAATTTCTGGTTAGAAATAGGAAACTAAAGCCAAAGTTAGAATGAACTTGTGCATGAATTGACAAGTTTAAATTCCAAGTGACAAAGTTATATAATGAAATATGTCTTTTCTTTTTTTTTCTTGCATTTTTTTTTCTTTTCCTTTTTCTAATGTTCCTATGACTGAACTCACTTGGCAGAACTATTTCCGAGACACCTGGAATATCTTTGACTTCATCACCGTGATTGGCAGTATCACAGAAATTATCCTGACAGACAGCAAGGTGAATGGCTCATAAGGTCCTTGTCTTTAAGCTTGACTCTGGAGTCGCATTTACAAAAAACCCTCTACCTAATAGGTCCATTCTTAGCCCACCAAACCAGCATGTCCGTGTCCAAGTGTTGGGAGTTCACTTCCTCATTCCCAAGCATTAGCCACAGAATGCAAACTGGAGCAGACCTGGATCACAGGGGAGGCTTTGTTTCATTTGCATGACTTGAATAGCAGACGTTTGATGGGGTAAGTGGAGCAGTGTAGGGTTTTAGAAGAAAGCTGGTAGTAGGCTCGGTGTTCTGCTAGAGTCTTAGTCCTTAGGACTGAATTGTTTCCGTAAATTTGCTTGTCCTAAAGAACACTTGGCAAGCTCATTGTGATTCTCTTTGAATATCGGAGGGCCATGATATGTTAGAAAAAGCACTAGATCTGCTCTTTTGGCATGTAAGTGGCATGTAAGTGCAGACTTTGGACCACTTGGTAGAGAGTAGGGAGGCCAGTTTTGTCTCGTGTGTGCAGGGGCACTTCCCCTGTCTTCTGCCAGGTGTAGAAAGCAGGCATGAGAAGGCTCAGAAGCATATGCTTGCTGGCTGGCCCATCTGCTGGAGTTGGGGTTAACAAAGAAAGACAGAGACTGTGTTCTATTTTGTGATCTGAATGAGGAATAAATATACAAATAACTAATGCTTAGATTTTTCTAAATGACCGTAATGTCGCTAATTACATGTTTCCTTTTGATCCACCAGCTGGTGAACACCAGTGGTTTCAATATGAGCTTTCTGAAGCTCTTCCGAGCTGCCCGCCTCATAAAGCTCCTGCGTCAGGGCTACACCATACGTATTTTACTTTGGACCTTTGTGCAGTCCTTCAAGGTAAGACGCACTGGACAGCCTGCGTTGAGGGTTGAGGTGGTTCTTCTGTACCAACAGCATGGCAGGCAGCACAATGTAGCATCAGCCATGCTCCCGTCCCTTCGCCTCTGGGAAATTTAAGCTGGTAAAATGGGTGTTTGTTGGAAGCATTCAATAAATGCAGCAGTTCTTAGTTACAGCCCCACTTGGCTGGACAGCAGTCAGCTTGTGTCTCCTGGATAGAATCTTATTCTAAAAAAGCACCTTGACTTTGAATCTCAGGCCAGGAGGCAAGGTACACGCTTTAGGAAGTGTCCTTCCTGGTTGGGTGTTCCAAGTTGCCCTGAGCAATCCTACCTGTGTAGAGAGCCAGCCACCTCTAGTCAGCTGTCCTCTGCATTTGCAAGGACTCATCAGTGATTTTATTTCATGTAACAGTTCTTCGGAGGACTCTTTCTGTTGTGTTTCACAGCAAGATGATTCATACTCAGTCCCCCTGTGTCTTGATCAGCATCTATGTCCTGAATCCCTGAATGTGTGATATGCTAATGTCACCTCTGTGTCCTACAAATAGGAGTGTCTGGGCAAGTTAGTACAGTGAGTTTCTTTTAAACTCATTGTAATTCTCTTTGAATATTGGGGCCACACGGAGGTTTATGTATAATAAACATAAATTAAAATCAATACCTGAGACTCAATGGCAGAGACTTCCAGTAAAAGAAGTTTCTCAAACATATTTACGTATCTTTGGGTTCTAGCAGTTATCATAAATTTGTTGTTTTTAAGGTTTTGGATGCCTAAGTATTGTTTAAATGCCTTTTCCTCTCGTGAAAAAAATGTTTTTCAATGAATATGTTTAAAAATAAATGTGGTGACATTAAATGATTCAAAGATGAGAAATCATGAATTTGCCAAGTTGTCGTCTTTAATTATTTATATACTTTAATTAGAAACTGAACTGAAGAGGACAAGCCGGTGAATTCATGGCTTGTCATCGTTTGGAAAGGGAGTTCACCCCACATCATGATTACTGATTTCTCCACCAAGTACCTCAGAGTTTGAGACATGAGACCAATGTAAGAATATTCAGGCTCCTACAAGCAATCTTGACATTTTCCTCCTTTCCAGAATAATTGTTTGCCATGATAACTCCCACAGAGGCCTCACCTCAATGAAAACTCTTTTTCCAAAGTTAGAGGACACGGGAGAAAGCTAAAACCTTAGCAGGAAGTTACTATCTGAGTCTCAGGTGAATTTGAATTGAGACTGGAAAGGACAAGATGCTTGTAAAGCCTTTTTTTTTTTTTTAAGAGGACTACTAAATAAGCATCAGTTGTTAGTCTCTTAAGAAATGTGTCATCCTGTCATTTTATAATGATCACCAAATCTCTGTGAAACTATGTACCACTGAGGTTAAAGGAAGAGATGCCAACAATTGATGGCCCAATGGTTGGTTTATTCCAGTGAATACAACAGGAAACAGGGGGTCAGATGAGCCTGCCTCAGGGGACCCTGTATTATAGAGGGGTGTTTTCTTTTCAGTCCTGGGATACAGTCTAGAAGCTGATTTCTAAAATCAGGCTAGCAAAGGCTACTTCTGCAAATACAAAGCAGAGAGCAGCACACTATAAACAGCACCGCGCTATCGCCAGTACCTACCTTCACGCAGTCCTGAGCATCATCCAGATTTCCCCCTCTGAGCCCTGCTTGGAAGTTCTTCCCTCTTTTCCCTCACTTTGTGTTAGAATTCGTGGCATGACGAGAAAGGAGAACAGATGGAGTCTTTGGTTTTCTCGCTAAAGCTGGAGGGTGGAAGAGATGAACGAAGACTGGGGACTTGAAGGGGCAAAGGTAGACACAGGAAGTAGGACGGGAGGCAGCAGCGTTCCGGGGTGAGAAGCCTGCCTCCTCACTGCCGCCCTCCGCAGCAGTGTCTCCCCTCATTCCTTTCCTTAGGCCTTGAGAGTCAGCACGTTATTGGAAGAAGGGATTCTCCCAGCAGCTTTCAGTTGCATTTTAATTTTACCCTTTATTCAAGTTGTAAATAGTCTCACAGGGCTTTTCATTTCATTAGCTCTGTTGATAAGCCCTGCCCTACTCAAGCAGTCTGAGAGCCTTCAGCTGGTCTCCTGGGACTCACGGCGTTCGCTCTCATGACAGAGTGGAGACTGACAGTAGCACCGTCTGCTGGAGAGCTTGTCGAGACACAAAAGCACAGTGGTCTCTAGTAAAATAAAGATCCAGACGTCCCTCTGTCTACACCCTCCCCCAGCCAGCCAGGGCAGCTCCCTGCCTGGCAACTCCTGCATTGCCCCCGAGCCGTATTGAAATGCCGTCCTCCCCAAGTAGCAGTAAACATATATACGTAGTGAGGAATTTTATGCCACATGGCTTCATGGCAAACTTTTGTTGTGACTTATGCTTAAGAGGCTTCTGAGATTTTTCCATGCAACATAATAAAACGCTGGGGGGAGGATGGTTTAAGCACTGAAAAACGTTTCATCAGAAGATGAAAGAACCTTCTAGGAACAGACAAACAAGTGAGACCCCAGTTGTTTCACTTGGCTTCCAGATCCTCCATGATAGGTTCCACACTGGGTGTGGGAGTGGGAAGGAGAAACACAAGGATTTGGAAGCCAAAACTGGATTCTTGGCTGTGTAATTCCATCACAATTGCTCAGATTATTAATCTTGTGCATGCCAAGTGAGATAAATCCTGAGCCCAGAAAGTTTTCCAAGCCTTCCTTGGGCTACATTTCTGGATGGGTGAATGTACTTCACAGAAAGTAAGTTACAAACCTCTCTGTGGCCAACTGTTTACATATCTGTCAAAGGATGTGGGTATCTGAAAAAATACTGAACAGTCTCAGGGAGCAGAGCCCAGTCCTTTGTGTGAATTAGCCTCTGGGCAAGAGTTCCTGCCAGTGACCGCAGGTTGCTGACCACGGAAGCTGCCTCCTTTTGATTAATGATCCTCTCTCCGCTTTCCTTCCAGGCCCTCCCCTACGTCTGCCTTTTGATTGCCATGCTTTTCTTCATTTATGCCATTATTGGGATGCAGGTGAGCTGGTGCGTTGGGCCTGGTGGGAACAGCTGTTACCCAGATGGTCTCTGGCTCGGAAACCTGGGCATGAAAAATCGAAGATGCTTTGAACTGTTCCTTGCCTAAGGGTGCTCTCCCGAAGTCTTGTTGCAGTGTGATTTTGCTGATTTCATGTATGCAGCAGTTCCCCAGGTCTTCAGGGTGGTCTGGTACTGTGGTTTCATCTGAGGTTGTCAGATCCTGCTACTGACTGATAAGCAGCTGTGCTTCTGTGGACACAGCGTAAGAACTAAAGTAAAGATGAAACCCTTGTCCTCACCCAGAGGAATCTCCCAGGCAACAGGGGTGGGGATTTATGATCCATTCATCAAACCTCTGGTATTTGAACTTGACCTAAAAGAAGATTCAGTGGTTAGTCTCATGTACGTGGTGATACCAAATGCATCTGGAGTAAGTTTTGACTGAGATTTATGCCCGAAGACTCAGTACTGTAAAGAGCTCAGAGAGTTCCTGGTGGCCTGCCCATCCTAAGGAGACCCAGAGTCCACATTCCAATCGATTCCTCTTTCAGATGGCCACGTGTCTTGGTTCTCTGCATCCTCTCCCATTTTAGACTTGAGAATAGGATTAGGTTCCTACTGTGGATACTTATTCGGGTAGCTAGAAGCCTGCTGAGCCAGAAGAGGCCCAAAGTGCTGTCAGGGATAGTGATCATTTGTGGTGGGTGAACTTCCACGGTACGTAACCAGCATCCCACGAACCTGTCTTATTGGATACACGAGCTGTCCGCTTATCTTGGAGGGCTCACTTTTTAACTTGCAGATATCATGATTAAACCTCAGCAAAGAACTTCAGTGGACAGTCTTCCCCAGGCAGGCAGTCTGGCTGCTTTTAGACTGCCAGCTGCCTTCTCAGTGGTGTCTGCCACCTGGAGTCACGGCTCCATCTCCCAAGCTTGTTGCTTCATCAGCCCTTTACAGAGTGTCTCCCAAATGCCCTGCCTTCTTGCCCCTCTCTCTTCTTGCCTTCAGGTCTTAGTTTTGTTCTTCCACTAACTCTACTATGGGAAAGTTTTGTTCTCCAAAAATATCAGAATGTCATGTGTCAAAATATATGAGACTTGATTGAGAAGCAATGAGTTCTCCTTCACAGGGGATATTTCTTTAGAGATTAATGACTGTGTCAACACTGTTGAATTCCTGGTGAAGTTTATACCAATAACATCTATTAGGTCCCTCTTTACTCCCCCAAATTTGATCTCAGAATCAAAATAGCATTCAACAGTCAAATGCAAACTTGATTAGGTTCTGTTTGCTCATGCTCAAAATAGTTCTTACTCCTTTTCATCTTCAAGCAAAATAAACTAGAATAACACATCTCAAGTCTAACCTGCTACTGATAATACCAATAATGATGATAATGCTATTTACTATTACTTGAATTCTTTGGTGTGCCAAACACAGTGCTAAATGCATGCGTATATTCATGTATGTGGATCGATAGAAATACAAAAAGAAAGCACGAGTGCAAAATATACAGCTTATGTATTCAGGAACGATGTGATGTTAACATGGTTAAGTAGCTCAAATGTGCTCAGATTCTCAGGTTTTATGTGGAAGAGCTAAGATTCGAACTCAGTTCTGTCTGTTCCATATTCCACGTTCTTGTATCATCTCTCTTACCACCAGACAGGCAAATGCAAGTGTTTCTTTGATCCTTGAGTGGGAGGTAGGAGCTGTTTGTAATGAAATCATGATCTTCCCAATAATTCTAAAAGTTATTCCCCTTATACATCTTTCCAAAATATGAGAGCACTCTTTCCATCCCACAGAGACATGAATGCCATTTCCACTATGACTTACCTTTAGTCGACCATGCCCACCCTGGTCCATGACAGAGTCCCAGTACCATGCACCAGCCTGTTCTTGTTACTACAGAGAATGTGTCCAATATAGTCACCACAAACCGAGAGACTTATACAAATAGAAAGACAGAAAGTCAAGCTTTTAGAAAGCTATAAATAGCAAGTAGATGTACCATTATTCTGGATGAACCATTATTCTGGATTTTCAGAGAGTTCTTGGAAGAAGAGACCTTTGCAGAAAACGCTGAAGATGGAAGGAGTAACTTGCTATATATGGGAAGAAACCTGTGATTAGTTGTTAAAAGTAAGGTCTTCAGCCTCAACCCTGCTGCTGACCAGCTGTGTGAACTTTATCAAGTCACTGAATCTCTCTGGGCCCTAACTCCTTTACCAATACAGTGGAAGAGCTGGCTAGACACCATCACAGGTCCCTTCTAGTTCAAAGTTCTGTGATTCCAAGTGAGGACGGATTTAAGCTTATATTCTCATGAACTTTTCTAAAATACTACTCTCTCTCCCTTATCCTTTCAAAAGTAGATTTGGGTTAGTGACAAAGGCTTAGTGAGAAACTGAAAAGAGAAGTAAAAAGAAATCTTAAAGACCACCTTCTCAATAAATATGCATTTTTGGCTTGAAAATTTTCTTAGGAAATAAAGTAGCTGTGGTTTCTTTGTTGACATAAAGTATATCGAAAATCGCATTGTACTCTCAATCTAGTTCGTGATCCGGTGGGGTATTTGAGAAAACTCTAATCAGGACAACTAATGATGGTTCTCTAAGTGTCACTGGGAGAAAAAGTACTGTACATTGTGTATATGTGATGGATCAAGGGTAAGTCACGAATTCTTAGCCAAGAAAACGAAAAGAAAGAAGAGAAAACAAGATTTGCACAGGACAAGAATACACGATGTTCTCCTGAAGTACCTAGAATGAGAGTCGATTGCGTGGGTGGGGTATTTTGAGTGTGATTACCGCATTTGTCTCTTTGGGGGTCTTCTACCTTTTTATCCCCTTTCCGTTCTTCCCTCTGCTGCCTGGCTTGCCACCTCCATGCTCCCTGAGAGATAAATAGTATTTGGGTTTGAAAAACAGTGTTGAGAACAAATTCCCAAAGCAGGTGTCAGTGGGAGTTACTTGAGCAAACTAGCTGGGGGCAGAGATGGTTCCTCAACTGCACATTCTAAAAACTGTGAGGGGGAAAATGTGTTCCATTTAGCGTACTTCGGATACACTGAGTATGCTAATGTGGGCTGAAAATTATCTCAGATGGCTGCAAAAGTGACCCAGGAAGCCCTCAGCTGTACCCATACCAGCTTGTGAGAATGGATCATGATATCAGAAACATGGGCGGGGGAGGGGAGAACTTATGTAAAAGCACTCTGCTCATTGAGGGAATGGGGGGCAATCTTGACTTCAGGCTGTATTGTAAAGGAATTTTATAAAGACCGCCTTCTCGATAAGTATGCATTTTTTCCTTGAAAGTTATCTTTGAAAGTTCATCTCTGTTTTATGTGGATAAAGATCTCTTGGGTGTTTCCGCTTTTTCACATGAATTTACATGATAACTGTAGTCCAGCAGCAGCTTAGTAAACCTCTCTACCTAGATCTCTGTAGCTAGATCTGCCTGTTTTCTTTTCCTTCTCCAAATACCTACTTGTCCTGACTTCCTCTGTCCTATCGTGCAGACTTTGTTTTGGCTTCTTGGTGAATGGCCACTTTGGGGTGAGATCTGGGTCACTTTTGGATAGGTGCATGTATGCATACAGATATGTGCATGTCCATTTTCATGAGCTCTACATTAGTGACAAATCAACCTTCTGAGTCTGAGATTCTGAATAGAAAGATACCTGAGGAGGATAGGGATGCCCCATCCAATCTGATCTAAACTACTTGCAAACTCCAGGGCAGCATCTGCCCGAACTATAAATGACACCTTCAGCAAACACAGACCGTTCCCATCATGACCACCAGAGACAGGAAGACAAGGGTGAGTCCTTCCTTGCATTCCTGTTAGGGGATCACGTTTTTACAAATGTTAGAGTACCATGGCGACAGGTACCATGGAAATAAAAAGATTAAATTAGGTGTAGGAGGACCTGTGAACAAGCGGAAGGATGTTAAAGGAGCTTGCAATCTACGCTCCGCTTGGACCTTAGTAGCTCCAGTCGCTTTGCTGCACTGGTGCACTGTGGAAGACAATCGGTCCTCCTCATCAGGCCGACAGCATGGTGTTTGCAGCTCTCTGGGTGTGAGCTGTCTGCTCCGGGGAGAGACCACCAGGAAGCCCTGCGTGTAGCTTTACTAGTCCTTCCTGTGCATCTGATGGCCAAGTGCTGGGCACAACGCACAGCCCGGTAATGCTCATTGCTCTCTCTTGTTTTTCTCCCCAAGGTATTCGGAAACATAAAATTAGATGAGGAGAGTCACATCAACCGGCACAACAACTTCCGGAGTTTCTTTGGGTCCCTCATGTTACTCTTCAGGTACTTGGATGTGAAACTGTTCTAGCTGGAGTCCTTTTGATGGAGGGAAAGAAACTCGTTCGGCCTCTTCTCCCCGTTTCTGTTTGTCTCTGTGTTCTGCTTCTTCTGCTCTTACCAGAACAGGCAGTGGAAGAGGGAACGGGGCAGTTTTTTGTCTAACTGCCCATATGACCTGAGTGAGTTTCATCAATATCTTTGACTCTGTAGTTAATTTCAGCTTCAATATGTGCTACAGACGTCTGGAAGGGGGGATTGAGGATAATTTCTTGTAGGCCAAATTTCATTTAAGAGCTGAAACCTTGAATAGCTAGGTTTATATGGGGTTTCAGAATCCCATCGCTTTCTCTACCCCTATCAGCAGAGCTCTCCCAATAGATGGAGAAGCAGTGGGCAGGTGGCCGAACCTGTGAGGCACCTCATTGGCATTCTCCATGTCTGCATGGAAAGCACTAGAAGGGACAGCTGGGTGAGCAGGGAGCGTGTAGGGCCTACCGTAAAAGAAAGGATGGGTGAATTGGGAAAGAGACCCAAAGATGACGTAGGACACGCAGACCTACTTCTCCTAACCAAAGTGTCTTTTGGGTTCAGGAGTGCCACGGGTGAGGCCTGGCAGGAGATTATGCTGTCGTGCCTCGGGGAGAAAGGCTGTGAGCCTGACACCACTGCACCATCTGGGCAGAATGAGAATGAGCGCTGTGGCACTGACCTGGCCTACGTTTACTTCGTCTCCTTCATCTTCTTCTGCTCCTTCTTGGTGAGCAATATTGTGCTCTTGCCGGAGATATGGCCTGTGTTACCCTAACCCTGTACCGGCGCCCCCGACAAACAGACAAGAGAAAGTTCCTTCTGTGTGTGTTCGTGTTCTCTTCCTTCCCTCTCCCATGCTCTCTCCCTCTCACACTCCAACCCACGGGAAGAAGAAGGGCCATCTCTAGGCCTGCTGTAGGGAACTTTTGGAGGCCAGGGTGCTTCTCAGACTCCTGGGCGGATGACTTCCACTGGTCGAGAAAAGTCTTTGCTGCTTCTAGGGAAGAATTATTGTGAGAAGGCATGAGGAGTTGAGTATGTTCAGTGGAGAGAGCACTGAGCTTCATGCCGACTCTTGGTGACCCGGAGTAAGTCCTTTCTTTTTTGTACCTCAGGTATTTTGTCTTACAAGTAGGGCTAAGAACACCTTGCCTCTCTCTTGGACATTTTTGATCTGTTTGAGAAAAGCTACCTTGGAAACACAAGGTAACAGGATTAAAAAGCATAGAATGATGATGATGTACTATGTAATAGACGTGATTTCCTCCTGACTTGTAGTGTCATTGCATTTGATGACAGCTGACCACCTTGATGGTGAGAAAGGATGTGACTGCTTTGGGTGTTAGTAAATATAGATGAAGCAGTTCCACTTATGAAGGGGTACGAAGCTCTTTTTAGTTCTTTCTTTTGTAGAAAGCATGAATCAGCACACCAGCGTCCAGAAATTTCTACCCTGTACATCAGACAATGATAAACAGAATAAATGGATGAAGTGCTACCAGATCAATAAAAGGGTCACTGTGGTATTTCTGGCCATGCTGACATCCCTCAGCTCAGCTTCACTGCTGATGCCACTGGCTCTATAAAGACCTAAATTAAAACAGTATCGCTGCTGAAAAGTGGTAGATTCCACAGTTGTGCATCGAGGAACTAAGTTCACTGTCTCCTGTCAGGGCATTTCTGCCGCTTTCAAATGATCTCAAGGAGATGGAAATGCCCCACAGAAAGCTCTCCAGCGGGGGAACGGTTTGCAGAGAGATGGGTGTGGTGCTCGGGTTAATGTTGCGGGAGTGAACTAACTGGAGACTGGGGAGCCCCCTTTGTAGTCTCGGGTGTTCCACTGTGTGAGCCAAAATATGTCTCCTTTTGTAGCTTCCTTAAAATGGGAGGGAAAATGACTTGATGATAATCATATTGTATGTACAGTTAAGCCAACACATGTGTTTCAATACACTTTCTTCTCATGGGTGTGAAACAGTTTTTGATGGAAAAAGCACAAAACAGTCTCCTGTTTGCATATCTGGAAGTACAATGTCAATGAAAATAACTGAAAGAAAACTTAGAATGATGATATTAATTGGTGTTTCAAGGTTCTTCATTCACATCCTCAGCACATTTTTATGGAGTAGTTCTTAAAAGACTGGCCACAGTCTAGGGACTGTGGTGGAACTGTCAGCAAAGGCACCAGCTTCTAGGGTATCAGAACTTACAAGGGTGGGATGGAGCAGAAAGAAGAACATGTAGACATCTCAATTTTTTTCTTACATGGTTTAAATGTTTAATAATAAATATTTAATGGAAACCAAAGATATAACTGCAGAATTAATTAGGCGCCATAAAGGTACTTTTAGAACTTTGAGATGAAGAGTGCTGCATAATTCACATTAATGTTATTTTTAATGAGGCTATATTCAGTATGAGATGATCTGCCTTCAAACCTTTATTCTCCATGAGACTGACTTTGTGACCCTGGGCAAGTCACACAGCTTTTTATCTCAGACCAACCAGTCTGCAGAGATTTACTGATGCCCTATGATATGCCAGGCCATATGCTGGGAACTAAAGATACAAACGTGAATCAGAAGCACTTGTTTCCTTGAAAGCCTAATGGTAATTAAACCTGCCTCAGGAGGGGTTAGTGTGAGCATAAAAACAGAATAGGTGTGAATGGGTGCAGCACACTGTTAAAGACTGTACAAATGTGAAGCAATAACAATGCTAATAGTTGGTGTTAACATTAATAATAGATACCCTGAAAGGAGTATGAAAGGGATTTGTGGATACATGGGAAACTTGTTATAACCCAAGCAGTGGTTAAATAAATTCACAGTGGCTCCCATCTCTGTGACAATAAAAGGCCCATGTTAGGAGTAGGTTCAGCGGCATGGAACGAAAATCCCCAAACAACATCATCTTAACCAGGGAGGGTGATGGTTTCCCCCCTGTGTCTGCAAAGTCTGGAGGAAGGTTGCCGGCTTGTGGTAGCTCCTCAGAGCTGTTAGGACCCCTGAGTCATTCCTGCATCATCTCTAGGGTGTGTCCCTCACTCTCATGGTAAGAAAAGACATGTAGACATCCAGCAATTCATTTGTATTCGAGGCAGAATGAGGGGGAGAGAGAGAGGAAGGAAGGCAGGCCAATGGCTATGAGGATGTAACCAACACTCTCTCCATGTGGAGAAGAAAGAGTCCAGCTGTGTCCTTCCTGCAGACTTGCTCCTGATCTTGTATCCTTGTCTGCATAGCTGGCTCCTCCAGGCATCCAGGCATCTAACCTGGGATCCACTGTAGAAACTACTGTTCTCTCATCCCCCAGCCACTTGGTCTCTATCAGGCAGGACTCTTTAAATTGCAAGTGACAGAAAGCCCAGTTAGATCCAGTGAAAGCAAGATGGGATTTTATAAGCTTAAGCCAGCGAGGGATCCCAGGGCAGGGCAGACTTAAGCAAGGGGCGCAGATGACATCACCAGGACCAGCTTTCTGTCTCTATTTATTGACATCTTCCTCCTTTTTCCTCTACATGGCCTTATTTTTCAAATATCCTATCCCGTGGCTCCAAGGTGATCATAGCAGCTCTACACCTCCCATCCGTGCACAGTCAAGAAGAATGGGGAAAAGCAAGTCAAGTCTTTTGTCCAGTACCCTTTTATTGGTTTTCACTGGGTCATGATCACTGTTACCCAAGAAAGTGGGATCTGATGACATGATGGGGACCTGGGCCATAGGATGGTGCCCCACTGAGCCACAATCACTGTAAATAGGCAAGATCCTAAACCAGAAATATAGTCCATGTGTACCGAGTGCCTATGAAACAGAATACCAGCGCTGTTGACCCTGGTCATCAAGTCACGTCCATCCCAACTTCATTAACTCTCTAAACCTGTCTTTATGCTTTTCTTGCCTCTGGTTGGTCCAGGAGCAACAGTCCCCTTCCCAGTATCCTGTCCATCCTCTGTACTGTTAATAAGGGTTCTTTCCAAATGCAAATATTCCTTGGTCTCTCCTCCATTTAAACCATTTTAGTGGTTCCTGTTGCTTACAGAATAGCCTACACCAGAGATTCACAAACTATAGCCCATGGGCCAGATCTAATTTGCCACTGTTTTTGTATGGCCTGTGAGCTAACAATGGTTTTTACATTCTTAAATGATTGAGGGGAAAAAAACAAAAGATGAATAATATTTCATGGCATGTGGAAATTATATGAAATTCAAATTTCAGTGTCCATAAACAAAGCTTTCTTGGAACACAGCCACGTTCATTTGTATATGCACTGTCAAGCCTGCTGGGTCCTACAACAGCGGAGCTGAATAGTTAGTTGCAACAGAGACAGTGCAACCCACAAGGCTCACAATATGTGCTATCTGACCAGGTGCTCATCTTGGTCTAGACTCTCGCATGTTGAAAGGCTGCTTCTGTGATCTAGCACTTGGCCCAGTGGCTCTGCCCTCCTTACAGGTCCCCCTTACAGGTCCCCGGATGATCCCTGCCCCTACGTATGTCTGTGCCCTTTCTCTCATCCGTGCTCTCTCCTCTGCCTAAGACACCCTCCTTTATGCCTATGCTGTCCAGTAAACAGGATCTTGTCTGTCAGGCCTCAAGTCAAGAATCAGACTCCTTCTACAGGTTTTTTTCAGCCAGGAAAAATTGCCTTAATGCTTCTGTCTGTCCCCACTGTCACCTGCATGTACTGATTTTGTGGCTTTTAGGATTTGTAACATTTTTATTCTTCCAATACATCACATTCTCTTCTAAATACTACATAAGGTATTAAGAATGTTCAAATGACAACATGTAATAAAGGCCTTTTGTGTCTTTTGGGGGGAGGGTGCTGGAGCTCGAACTCAGGGCCTTGTGCTTGCTAAGAGAGCACTCTGCCACTGAGCTAAACCCCCAACCCACCTTCTGTATTTTAAGCACCAAGCCAGGCATGGGAATGTATCTCTGGAGAAGCTCTTTCTTATCTCACACCCCAGCACTGGAGTCTCTGTTTGGGACATACTAGGTGCACAGTGAAGGTTGGATGAAAAAACAGGAAAAATGGGGTCTAGAAGTCCCTTCAGATCTGTGAACAGCCTGTAGTCGTCACCAGCCAGCTGTGCCCTCACGCCAAGTCACCTCACGAGCTCTCCTTTGGGCCCTTTTTGTGGGGCAAAGGTGAGCAAAAGGGGCAGTGGAGGGAAAGTTCCTGTCCGGCCCCGACTTTCTCTAGACTTTGAGACTGTTAAAGCTCCTGCTGCTCTCTCTGCTACCATAAGAACAATTAAATAGATTGAACTGGTAAAACAAGTGGAATGTTTTGCGAACGTGAAGTGGCATAGAAAAATGAAATCACAATGCTCACACAGTGAAACGTACAGTACAGATCGGCAGTGCTTTCGCTAGGAACTTCAGCCTTACAGACTTTTGAAGTCTTTTATTTGGCTTGAGGCCCGTTGTTCTGCTCCCTGAGCTCTGCTTTAGGCTGTTCTTAACTCCTCATCTCCCCTCTGTTGTTTAGATGCTCAACCTCTTTGTGGCCGTCATCATGGACAACTTCGAGTACCTGACTCGGGACTCCTCCATCCTGGGGCCTCACCACTTGGACGAGTTTGTCCGAGTTTGGGCGGAATATGACCGAGCAGCATGGTGCGTAAGCCTCTAGGACACCCAGAGGTCACATGCCTCTGGAGTTCCGGGGAAAAGGGTGGAACTGGAGCCACCCAAACCCTTGCCTGTTACAGAACGAGAGGCAGCTCCTCTTGGCTGTGCCTGTGGAAGAGTCTCTGGTACCAAGCCAGTCATCAAAGCCTTACTTATTTTGGTTCCCTCATCTTCTCTTTCCTTCTGTGACAGGCTTTATCTTTCCTTTACCAATCTCATCATACAGTCCTCACCTTGGATTATTTGGGTTCACTCCTAGAGCGGCTTCCAGTAATCCCTTTCTTATTTTCCTGCCAATGTTAGTGGATTCCCTTGAGCTATCAAGGCGTTTGATATGGGTTTTCTGGGCCAGTGGAGACCTGATCTCCATGATCAGAAATACTGGTGTTTTATCTTCTTCATCCCTCTTAACAGATACAGTTTGGCTGTAACTCTGAGATTATATTTTTAAAACCAAGCAAATGGTTCTTAAAACTGTTCCCCTAAACACTTGGTGATTTTTATTAAGTGGAACTAAATTAAACAGCAGGAATTGGCAGGGATAACGGCTTTACTATCTCTTTCACATCCAGAAGATCTAAAGTGATGTGCCTGCTGGTGTTTAGAGCAGGGGTTAGCAAACTACTGCCCATGAGCTAAATCTGACCCACTGTTTGGTTTTGCCAATAAAGGTTTATTAGAATACAGCTACAACCATTCATTTATGTATTGTATATATATACACACTTCACACTTCTTTCACACTTCAAGGGAGAGTTGAGTAGTTGTAACAAAGATGGTTCAAACTCTCAAATTTGAAGATCTTTACTATCAAAGTATTTTATTGTCCAGAGGTTTTCTGTTGAAAAAGTTTGCTGACCCCTGCTTCAGAACAAAGGCAGAGGTTTTTATGGTTGAGGACAGAGTAAAAGTTGTACGAATACTTCCTTCAGAGAAACAGTTCTGAACCATCTTAGTTTTGGGGTCTTAACTCACCATCCTATTCATTCTGGTCCCCCTCTGAAAATACTATGAGAAATGTCATCCTTCACAGGAATGGACCACGTTGCTTCCACCTGGAACCACTTTCATAATCTGAGACACCCTAAAATCTAACCTCCAGTGAGGAAATTGAATTTGGGACCGAAAGGGTGAACCAGAATTCCTCTACCCCTCTGTAATTATTTATGACTAAGAGCTCGGAGTTATCTAAATCCACTCCTGTTACACTGGCTGAGCAACAGCTTTTTACTTTCTGGACTCCCTTTTTAGCAGATAGCTCTTAGGAGGCAGCAGGCAATCTGTTAGAGGAGAATGCAGCCAGGCCTGCATTTTATCAGTTCTGTGACCTTGGACGAGTCACTCCCCGGAGCTTCCTCATCTGTGGATACTGATACTGAATTAAATGGCAGGAATCGGCAGGGATAACGTCTTTACTATCTCTTCGACATCCAGAAGATCTGAAGCGATGAGCCTGCTGGTGTTCAGAGCAGGGGTTAGCAAACCTCTGCCCATGAGCTAAATTTGGCCCACTGTTTGGTTTTGCAAATAAAGGTTTATCGGAATACAGCTACAACCATTCATTTATGATACTGGTATTTCCCTACCTTGAAGGATGGTTGTGAGGACGCTATTACATCATGCATGTATTATTGTTGCAACTGACAATAACTGTATGGGAATGTGACTTGGACGGAGGTGAGTCAGCATCTGTGAAGCATGGACGGCCATGGGATTAGAGCCCAGTGACTCACCTGAGAGAAGAGAAGCCATCTGTGACCAAAGGAGGTCACTGTCCACCTAGCCTCACTCAGCTGCCCTTGGCTCTCAGAAACCCCAGCTTCTGTGGTTAAGCGTTGCCTTAGGATCCAAACGCCACGTGTGCTGAACATGCTGCTCCTCGCCCATCCCACCTGCTGGGAAGAAACAGTTCCCTGAGGACTAATCCTGAGACTTGGACACACAAACTAAAAGAGCAAAAAGAGCAAAAGACAAAGGAGAACTTCTTTTGTCTGCTTTAAAAGTCACAGTATAACTGCTGGCTAGAGTTGCTGGCTTTCTCAAAGGGGAAAAGAAAGGTGGGAGGGAACAAACAGAAGTACAGGGAGCCGATGTCTTCAAAACAAGGACTGATACAGGGTTGCAAAGGACATCTCTACATATCAACTCACCTACTTCCCAATCTCACTAAGAAGCAAACTAGAAAAACGCATGGTTAAGTTACTTCCCCTGAAGAGCCAAGAGCCGTGTAAGTACTGATGAGCGGCTATCTTGGAGAGTGGGAGGAATTAGCACCCAAATCGAGAGAGGGCTAGAAAGAGTGACGATGGGGCAAGGCCCTCGCCTGGCTGCAGCTGTCAATGAGGACAGGAAACTCAAGAGTGCAGACACCTTATTTATAATTTCCAGTGGAAACACGATCTGTTCCAGAGTGTGTCTGGACCTGCAGATTCCTGGCTATGCCTGCCTTGCTCCAAACACTTACAAAGAAGATGCTTTGGCCTCTGAAAATCAATCAATTGTTAATTCTGTCCCTTCCACAAGAAGCTAGGATTCTCTAGCAGGCTCATGGGAGAGAGGGTTGGTAAGACAGGTCACACTTTTTCAGGAATTCTGGAAGGGTCCTACTTGGATACTGGGTGGCAGGAACGGAGCTAGGACAGGGTGCCTGGGGTCCCTCGCAGGCTGCTTTTTGGACAAGGATCCAAGCAGGCTCACCTTGAGTGGAGAAGAGCCTGCCCCAGCTGAACTCAGGAAAAGCTGTCACTAAGGAAATCAAGGCCTTTTGTGAATTCTCTCATGCCGACTGTGCTCCCTGCTCATTAGCCTAATGGGCTATTTGTCTCTCACATTTCAGTCTGCAGAAAGACATTGACTTCACTATCGCCCCGACAGGCCGTCTGAGTAACTGGCTGTAATGAGTGTCTGTGAAGAGCAAACAGTTCCATCGTCCACTCTGTTGCAGGCCAGTACAGCCCTGGACAGTGGTCACAAGCACACTGGCGATCTTTGTTTTTAGAAGCCTGGCTCACGCCGGGTATGGACCACACAGGCATCACAGCATGCTCCTGAGCACCAGGCAATGCGTTTTGGCTTTGAATGGACTCTGACTTCCTAAGAAAATGGGGCAGTTCAGTTTGGCAGGATGATTATTCTCCAGTACTTGGTGTTTTCTGGTCTGGGTTTTTCTAGGCCCAAGGACAGAGCTGTTCTTACCTCTCCCAGCTTTAGCTCCTTTAGGGAAAAAGCTCTCATTTCTTTCCCGTCCTTCTCTGAATATCCTATTAACCCACCTTTGCTTCCTTTACAGCGGCAGGATCCCGTATAAGGATATGTACAAATTAGTGCGGGTGATCTCGCCTCCTCTGGGCCTGGGAGAGAACTGCCCCTACAGGGTGGCTTGCAAGGTTTGCCTCCCAGTCCCCAGCCCTCGGTGGGATGCAGCATCAACCCCTCCTCTTTGTCCTCTGCTCCACCACCACTGTGCCACATGAGGGGACCTTCATGTTGCTTTCCTCTGAGTTTAAAGAGGTCCAAACCCTCCCAGAACCAGCAGCTGTTAATAGGCAGCAGGGCACATTTTGCAAAGAAGGCAGAATAGAGTTAAAAACTTAATATACAAGGCAATCTGATCTCTGACTTTTCTTCACATGCACACACTCATATATGTGTGTATACACACACACAATCTAGTCCACCTTAGTCTGTACATTTAGTCAGAGGGTCCTCTCCCTCCTCTAGAGAATGCAGTAGTCTTTTTAATCCAGCAGAGTCTACTTTCCCATCACTGGAAACAGAGAAGCTCCATTTTAGCTATTGGCATCATCATCTTGTGTATAATGAATCAGAGTATGATTTGAGTCATCTCCACCTCTGCTCATCCTCCCGGGTAGTTTGGTCAGAAGTGACTTAAAAGAGGTGTAGGACAGATAAGAGGTGAAACAATAAAAAAACTAGGGCAGCAGGTGAGAGTAAGTAAAAGAGATGCAGTTTTGGGGATGTGTTGGAGAATGTGCTAGCTCTGAAAGTCTCAGATGGCATCAGTAGAGGACAAAGGGCTACCGAGTAGATTCTTTGTCTTAGGGTCATTGCCATTATGGTTGAGAGGAGGCCGTCATAAGTGCCAAGTCACTTTTTGTTGGTTAGATCAAGGACACTGTTCAGGGGCACACAGGAATTTCTTTTACAACTCTGCCATATCATGGGAACCTTCTATATTGAATGGCTCTACCAAGCCCCCATCCAAAGTTGTGCCTGCTAGACAAAGAGCCCTGTCCTGGTGCCACAGGAGGGAGGCGTGGGCTCCCCGGGGCACAGTGCTGCCGGGTGGCTGGAAGAAGACGTAGGCTCAGGAAGGATGCCTGCCTGGGCAGCGGACAGAGCTGGCGGGGTGATCACACAGTGATTCCCTACTCAGGAGGCTGAACAGCTGCCTCTGCCGAGACTCTTTAAACTCCGCCCTGGTGAAACCTGCAGCCGCATGTGGGAGAGCTGGGGAGGGCAGCATGGCATGCAAGATGCTCTTCCTCCTCCTGGTTTCGTTTCTTCTGTCCCCAGCATGCCATCGACCTGGTGCATGCTGGGGAATAAAGAGCACTGTGGTCCACAGAGCCAGGTGGAAGCAACAGGCCGACTCTCTGACAAGCAACCTCAACCACCACTTTCAAAGCCAGCTGCCGCCGCCTCCTGCTACACACACACCAGAGCGGGGATACACGATGTTCTGCCTGTGGGTTTAGGGGAGGAGCTAGGTCTGACTTCCAGGCCAGGCCCCAATCCCAGTGGGGGCCGGAAATGCCTACCCACGCTGGAGCACCGTCTATCCGGTTTATACCGCTCTCGCACAGCCCTGGGAATTGAAAACCAGCTTGTGTTTTACGGGGGTAGACGAAAGAAGCAGGAAAGCGAGGCTAATGCTAAACGACAAGGAGAGATGGAGTCCCCCATCAGTGCCCTCTGACTGTATCAGAAGGATCAAAGGGTGCAACCAGCGTTCCCGGGTCTGTGTGGGGCGTGATATAAATCTGTACCAGGATGGAGTCACATGTATGATTTGCCTTGATTAACAGGTTTCCTGTTCTTTTCCTGTTTGTCCATTTTGTTTTGTTTTTCTCCTATTTTCTGTATTATTTGTTTTGGCTCTCTGGGAATGCATTTTCCTTTCCTACCTGTCTGCATCCTTCCCCCGACTTCCTTCTCCTTTCCCTTGCCACCCCTCTTACCCTGCCCCCACCCTGACTTACCATCCCCCACCATGAGCAGTGGCCGCATCCATTACACTGAGATGTATGAAATGCTGACTCTCATGTCACCACCGCTAGGCCTCGGCAAGAGATGTCCCTCCAAAGTGGCATATAAGGTAGACCACCCCTTCCTTTGTTCTGGGCTAGAGACCAACAGGAAATGGGATCCAGTCATGGGGAGGCCAGGACATGGGAGGAGGCTGGGTCGGGGAGGTGGAGGAGGGAAGTGAGAAAAAAGAAATGATGAGACCAGAGGGTCAGGAAGGTTCACAAAAGTCACGAAAGGGCACAGGAGTGGTTTGCAGTACTGTTCACCGCGGGGCTTTTTATGTGTTACTCTGTGTTTCTGTAAAGCGTGTGGCTTCTCGTGAGTGGATCACTGGAAAGGCACTTTAATGTGTGTTTCCTTCTAGAGGAGGCAGAGTGGTGGCCGAGGGTTTAGGATATGTGGGGAAGAAGGAAGCCTACAACAAAACAGCTATCAGAGATTATTTCACAAGCAACACCTCCCCTCAGATAAATTAGGGAAACAGTGCACAAATTCCTTTAAACATGGTTCCAGAAGAAATTTTTAGGAGAGAGGAACACTCTTAACAAATTTCTTTCCCCATGCCATAAAAAGGAACAAGGACGAGAGGAATGTGTCCTGAATTTTATGATAAGTTGAGGAATGCAGCTTTCTTCCGCACTTGCCTGGCTATCCAGTTCTCTTCGAAATACTCTCAAGAGAAAGGGCACTGATTGGCACAAACTGCAGGCAGCATTAGCTGTCCTTCCTAGCACGACAGAGCTGTGGGTGGATTTCTGTGGCTCATTTACAGTAGTATGGTACATTGGGAGTCACCTGCTATTCAGGTGCTCATAGTTTTAGGGCTCAAATTTTCCCTCCCTCACTAGTAATAGTGACTGGTAATTCCCTTCTGGTGTTTAGAGTGATTCAGAACTCCAGAGCACTTCCACATACCTAGGAACACATCATAGTACTATTGCCACCTCTTTGGGAGTTTAGGAAGTAGGAGAGACGGAACTCAGATCCAAGCAAGAAACCACCTTTACACCCTAAGATACCATATCCATGGAATCACTCTAGCTGAGATGTTCCAATTGCATATCAGAGACCGTGCCTTGCAAAGAGATACTGTACTTCTTCCCTGCCAGGCTGGTGGTTCTGCCAGAGACCATTCACCTGCTTCCTCTGAATTGTACTGCTCCAGGGCATTTCCCTGGACCATGGCCATTTGGGGACCTTCATCCCACCCCAGTACATGGCTCTCATGCACAGCTTAGGGGCTGGCATCCTTTTTGCTAATGATGGCCACATCCAAAAGCACCAGGTGATAGAAATATGACCTTGAATTCTTTAAATTTCTGGGATAAAGCTTAGTGGGAGAACTGGTTAGGGGATTGGAAGTGAAGTTAAAGAATTCCAAAAGCAAGATACTCTCTGGAAAGTGGATTTGGCCATTTCAGTTGGATCCCTTTCTCTGGGTGAGGGGAACAGGGCCTGCCCACTCTGCTCCTGCCTGTGCCCCCTTTTCTCACTCTCTCTTCCCCACTCTCCTTGTCCTTCTCTTCCTTGAACCTGTTTGCACTCTCTCCATGTCCATCCTGCTCCACCTCATCCTTCGGATAAGTTGGACTTTTGCATGTCAATCACGTGCTGGCAAATTTCATCTTTTAAAGACTCAAAAAGGGGGCACTAGGATGCATCTTTCAAGTCAGATAAGCAAAGCAAAATCCCTTCCCTCATACTATCTTTCCATCAAGTGTGGGGTGTTCGTGGAACAAGTTGAAATATGCAGCCCCGAAACAGGGAATGAAGCCACCTCCCAGAGCTGACTCCGTTCCCTGAGCCACTTCCTGTAGAAATCACTTCCATCCCTATGGGACTCCCCAGGAGGGAGTTCTACAGAACGATTAGGGAACCCCTTTTTCTTGGAATTTGGCATCATTCCCTAGAAAAAAACAGCAGCAAATGAGCCTTCAGTGAGAAGCAGGGGAGCGGGACTGGGACAGGGGATGGGGAATCCTTGCCCTTCTTTTTCGTCTGTGCATTTGATCTCTGCTCTTTTCTTCCCTTCTCACCAAGGTATCTTCCAATTTTTTTTTTTTTTTTTGCCTGCTGTTTCTTTTTCCTCTTTCACACAGAGGTTGGTCCTGATGAACATGCCAGTAGCTGAGGATATGACCGTCCACTTCACCTCCACACTTATGGCTCTAATCCGGACAGCTCTGGACATTAAGATTGCCAAAGGTCAGCTTAGGAAGGGAAGAAAAGGAAGGGGGAGGGGGGCTTTCTGGAGCAACCTGTGCAGGATGGTAGAGGACAGAGCTATTTGGACTGTCATGCAGCCAGCCAAGAAGCAACAGTGCAGTCGCCTGGAAATCAAGTCTCAGGGTTCTGGTAGAACCTCGCAGGCTTAGTACAGTAATACTTGCCATTTTCCGCCAGACAAGAAATGGCCTGATCATCTCGGAGCCTCCTTCCAGTTTTTACAGTATATGAGTCCAGCATCTGTAATAAGTAGGCATACTAGAATATTTAATATTGTTGTTTTTTTCCCATATGGCCTCTATTCTCTAAAGTCTTAGAAGGTTTCTGTAGCAGACACATCATAGAGAAACCCGGCAAGACTTTACTCATCTTGATTGCTAATTCAGCGATCTAGGTGATAAAAGGTTTACTCCTAGACAGACCTTCAGCCTGCCCTGTCTTACCTGATCTTCATCCTTTTTAAAATCAGGTTACTCAGACTGTGGAGTTAGAGTGGCTGAAAGGAACAATACATGTACTACAGTGGGGCAGGGACGACTTACTTGTGGCGATTTTCATCTTCCCACCACAGAGCCTCTTAGAATCAGTGAGGCAGTTGATCTTGGTCTCGGGGTCTCAGATCTCTGTGGCGGGATATGCCTTAGTTGCTGAAAACGGGAGCCAAAGTGTGTTCTGCTTTCTCAGCAGAAAGACCTGGTATTGCAAGATCCACTGTCACTAAGTGCCAGGATTTCCTCTCGGAATATGAGGTGCCATGCTGATTCAGCTCCTGCCCCTACCTACGCCCTCAGTCCGTGTTATTTCTGTCTCTCTTCCAATTTATTAATAACGTATCTTATTCTAGGTGGTGCAGACAGGCAGCAGCTAGACTCGGAGCTACAAAAGGAGACCCTGGCCATCTGGCCTCACCTGTCCCAGAAGATGCTGGATCTGCTTGTGCCCATGCCCAAAGGTGTGAGGTCTCCTCCTGAGTGTTCTTGTCACTAACCCAGCATGCCAAGGCTACATCTTTTGGAGAGCCCAGGCTAATCAAGCAGATAAAGGAAGGTTGCTCTTTTATCCTTAGGGAACTAAATTCTCCACTTATGATGTCTCTAATCATTAATTGAACAGTTTAAGATCGGTCACTGTGGTTGTGAGTGAAACTTTATGGATGTGTAGCTCCTTCCTTCTACAAAATACTGTTTAGCAAACCCTCACGCAATTAGGAAAAAGGCATGTTACTTAGCTATAGATATCTAGAACAGTAGGGAGTATGTGTTGCTTACTGTCAGTACTGTTATCACCATCGGTGAGGGGCTAGTCAAGCTCCTTAAGGACAGATTTAGGGCCTATTCATTTTGTATCTTCAGAGTCTCACTAAACATTGGGTAAATGGGTGACCAAGGGTGCACACCTGCTTCGGGGAGTGGGTAACGATGCTTGTGAGGTATCCCTGCTCCCTCCCACCTGTCTTCTCCTCGTTCACCACCAAGCCACTTTTGTGTTTTTAGCCTCTGACCTGACTGTGGGCAAAATCTATGCGGCAATGATGATCATGGACTACTACAAACAGAGTAAAGTAAAGAAGCAGAGGCAGCAGCTGGAGGAACAGGTGAAACTCGAAGACAGCATGCTGTGGGTGGGGGGACCACAAAGGAGTCATGTGGATTCCCCGGGGGACAGGCCGTACATCCCTGGAGTACAGTGTTCTGCAAGTTCAGTAAGCGGTGCAGGTTCCCAAGAACTTTCTAGTGACGTGGACTAGAAACCAGGTAGATCAAAAGCCAAATTAGTCAAACAAGGTATCGTTTGAGATCAAGTCCGTCATATTTTCCCCATGGCAGGCCCCACAAAGTCATGTGAATTCTTTTTTTATGCAGAAAAATGCACCCATGTTCCAGCGTATGGAGCCCTCATCTCTGCCTCAGGAGATCATTGCTAATGCCAAAGCCCTGCCTTATCTCCAACAGGACCCCGTTTCAGGCCTGTGAGTACCACCAAAGGGCCCAGGGCCCTCGGGCTTCATCCTGCCACCCAGGCCACTGTGCAGACCCAGGAACTCATTGCCTGAAACTGCCCAAGAAATCATACTCTGAACTGAATGATTTTCTTCTTGAGTTTGAGTACCTCAAAATGCTTATTCAACATGGGTAAGAGAAAAGCAAAATAAGCATCTTTAGTGTCTCAGGCAGCTTTAGAGAAGTGAGTACTGTGAAACGGTGGTAGAAAGAGGGGGTTTTGACTTTTGTTTTAATGTGTTAACACCTTAGCTGTAGTTCTCTTGTGAGGAATCATCATCTCTCAAGTTCTTGGTTATCACAATAGATCTAGTGTTCCCCTGGAAGATATAAACGCCTTCATGGGTGCCATGATTGCTAAGTGGAGAAGAGGAGGACAGTCAACAATTACTGAGTTCTTTTCCTGAGGTTTATACTTCTAGAGACATTATTTACCTCGTCTCACTCGATTCTCTTTACAGAGCCCACTGTATCCTGGAGGTATATAAATATCACCATTTTTACAAATGAAGAAATGGAAACTGAGAGGTTAAATAAGTTGCCCAAAGCCAGATAAATAGTAGGAAGCAGAATTGGAATTTGCTATCCAAATCAACTCACATCATGGGGTTACTTGAACTTCTCTTTCATGTTTACCAATTCACTTATTCACTAATTTTACCAATATGGCCTAAGCACTGGCCTGGGCACTGTGGATATACCAGTAAACATAATCATACACGGTCCCTACTGAGGCAAATCTGGACACAGAAATTGTGAAAGTGACAGGGGTTAAAACGTGAGGGGGTAGGCTATGGTGTTGCCAGGTAATGGAAGCCTCTCACCTAATTTGAGGGTTTGGGAGGGTCTCTGAGAAAATAACATACAGGTGAGACTCCAAGGCAAGCTCTTAAAGAGAGGTGATGGAGTATGGTAAATTTAGGGTTCCAAAAATTTGTGGGATATTGGTAGCAAAAGAGCGCTAGGAGATGGGTTTAGAGAGCTATGTGGGCCAGTACTTAGAGGGCACTGGAAGATAAATAAGTTAGATTTTATCTTAGGATAATGGGGTTTTGTGCTACAGAGTGACATATCACATCTGTGCTTTTCAAAATTCATTCATGAATTCTGTTTAGACTTAATGGATTGTGGAGGAGCAATTCTAGAGACAAGAACACTATTTACTATATCCCTGTAATTGTGTAAATGATCCATGACAGTGGCTTCGACTCACAGGATAGAAATGAGAAGAGACAGGCAGAAGAGATAGGAGTTGGGTCTGGTGATTAGTTGCCTACATGAAGGGAAGGGAAGGAAGAATCAAAGGTGACCCTTGTGTCATAGCCCAAACCATGGGGTGGTTACTAGCGGAAGAGCAGGCTGGTTTCTCAGGACTCTCTGTGTGTCTAGAACTGTGCCCTTTTCACATAGAGACTGCTCTGAGGCTGCTGTGGTGAGCATGGTAGGCAGAGCCTCGCCTCTGCATAAGCTTGCACCTACCGAGTGTAAAGCTAGGCATTAGACAGGAGAACTACAGGGAAGAAGACAATTTATCATTTCCAGAGAAGTAATTAGGTACAAGTTCTAGAAAGAAAAATAAATGTACCATTATATGAATAGATGTAAGAAGGAAGTCTGACCGGTTGTGGGAGTTAGAGAAGATTTCCTAAGAAAGTGACTTTTGGTAAGAAATTTAAAATTACATGGAAAGAGCTTACAGGGGGCAGGGGAGTTGGAGAGAAGCATCCTCCACTCTGAGAACAGCCTGTACTGAAGTCTTGAGCACCAAAAAAAAAAAAAAAAAAAAAAAAAAAAAAAAAAAGCCTGACATATTCAATGAACTAAAAAAGGCTAGTATGTGGATCTCTGGGAGTAAAAGGGAAAGTGATACGTGAGGAGCTGGTGAAACAGGGGCCAGATCCTAAAAACAGCAAAAACTTGACAAGGTTTTTAAAGCAGGAGATCACTCTGGGAAGTTGTTCAGTGATTCTAAGAGTCTTATCAGTCTGTTTTCTGTTGCTATAACAAAGTATCTGAGATTGGGTAGTTTATAAAAAATAGAATTTTATTATTTGACTCTCAGTTCTGAATGCTGGGAAGTCCAAGAACATGGTGCCTACATCTGGTAAGGACCTTCATGGTGGATCGTATTGTAGAGGGCGTTGCCCAGTGAGACAGCAAGCTTGCTAGCTCAGTTCTCTCCCCCTTTTGTTATAAAGCCATGACTGCCATTATGGGGGCCATGCCTCAGGCCCTAAAATGCCATTAACATCGTAATGTTAGGAATGATTTCCAATTCGTGAACATTTTAGGGAACACGTCCAGACTGTGGTGGGTTTTTTCCACCTATTGAAGAGTCCAGAATTATCTTAAAATTATAGCATGCATCTCATTCCCCTTTGGTTTTAGGAGAGGGCACGTCAAGGAGAGACTGATACTGAAAAATTCACTGAAATAGCAGATGAGTCTGTAGCATTTGTAAACTCAGCTAAAGCCCTCACAGGCAGCAAGGGGACACATTGGGTGATTGTCTGCTATTTGCATCTTCCCCTGTGATGTTAATCTAATAAGATTGCACCTGTGGATTATTTTTTAAGTAACTGGCAACCCTTGTTCATGTCTCCAGTTTTCTACTGGATGCAGAGTCATGTGCAGTAGACTCACCCATGAAATGGCTCTCTCTAGGCTGACACTGGGAGATATTGTGTCATCTCCTCCCAGGTCTACCACCTCTAATAGAGCTGCTTCCTAGTCCCTAGTCTGTCTCCTTCCCATGATCCAGGAGCTCACTCTGCATTCTTGATAAGATTCAAGGTAGCTGTTTGCCAACAGGAGCCAAATTCTCAGGAAAGGTCAGCTGCCTCTTTCTTCTAACCAGCCCCAGCGGATCTGATCATCTGAGAGTATCTGGAAGTACCGGATGGTGGTTTACTAATATGATACTGTAACAACTCTCCATACTCTCATTTCAAGGTCTCTAAACATTTGGCAGATTTTGTGCTGGTCCTATTACCTCATCACCATTTAAAAATTCCTTCTACATAGTCATCAGTCCAGAAGTTTGCCTGTGAAATCATTCCCCAGTTCATGAACCAATAGATACAACATCTAGCACAGAGAAGTCCTTCAGTAAAGGTTCATGGGACTGAACCGAACTAGGTTTAGTTTGGCCAGAGGTATTGGCACAATAATGCCGTATTACTGAGAGTGGGGAAGAATTTTTAGAGACCAAGGCTGCTTAATATTGAAACAAGCTGTTCATCGTTTAAACTATGGAGTTTTTCTGCCCAATGGGGAAACTCAACAGAAACAGCATCACCAATCTAGCATGTCTTCCATATGGCTGAGTGTGACAAATGATGTCATTTGTCACAGATGTGCTAGTTGCCAGCAGAATGATAAATGACTGCAAATGCAAGTTGAAAACAGCAGTTTTTCAATACTTTTTGAAAGCTTCTATTTAGGGTCAGCCACCTCTAAGTAACAAGGCCAAACAAGGGTACAGGGTGCTGCCCCTGCTGGGATGGAGGTTTGTTTAGCATGGGGATTGTTAGTGGCAATTAGGACATGACTGTTTCTCTCTGTGACTCTCACTACCTCTGAATTTGACTTTGCTTTTCAGGAGCGGCCGGAGTGGATACCCTTCCATGAGTCCACTCTCCCCTCAGGAAATATTCCAGTTGGCGTGTATGGACCCAGCCGATGATGGACAATTCCAGGAACGGCAATCTCTGGTGAATGAATGAGTTATATGACCTCAGAAATACTTCCTTGGTTTCCTGGTCCCTCTTGTTCTTATTTTCAAATTTTATTTCCTAGCCATTATCTGTCAGGAAAACCTTTTATACCACTTACCCTAGAAATTTTCTGTCTTCACTGCTTTCATAGCCCAGTTTCTCATGTTCTCTGAGAATGTTAACCCTTAAGGTTTTACAGACCAAGAACCTCTTCCCTGCTGCAGTTACTTACACCTCTTCAGGCCAAGCCCTTTCAGTTTATATCCTTGAGCATCAAATATAGCAGCAGAAGTCACATATAAAATCTTTCCTTTGACAGGAAGCTTTAAGATAAATTCTCATAGAATGAGTAGCATCAACCATGCAGCATAGTGTACCAGCGGTGGCTTGTAGGAAGGCAGAATGCCCCCGTCCGCCTTTAGTGAAACCTGCCTTTCCAGTATTCAGTGGCAGCATCTGCCACAGTGACTAGCTGGCTGCCAGTAGGTACAGACGACTACACCTCTGCTTTGTGTAGATTCAGTCAAGATTCTACAAGGTCAGACACATGCCCTTAAAGTCATTTTCCTGAGCCCAAGATGACTTTTTCATTAGCATAGATGGTGAAATTTCTGAGCTGTCTATAAACTTAAAGCTCAGAAGAGAGAGGGAAGATTAAAGTTTTTACAGAGCTAAAGATGTGATTCTTGAGGCTAAAATACTTTACCATAACTCATAGTTCCCTCTTAAACTTAATTGGACTGGAGAGAAAAAGACAAAAGCCAACCTTCGCAAAAGTCTGTATAGCTAGCTACTACTAAGTGAGTTCCACATTACTTTGCCTCATCTGTAGTTCTTTTGTCCCCTTCATTTCCCTCCTGGTCCCTCCCACCAAATGGATAATAGTATTGAGTGAGTCTGGGCTGCTTCGATAGTCCACGTGTGATGAACTGGCTGCTGCTTAGAGTGGGAAAACACTAGTGACTTAGATGGTAGCTCTGTCAGAGAAGCACGTACGATTGTGTTGGGGAGAAAGGTAGGCCAGACACTCCGGTGTGTAAGTGACTGCCTGAGGGTGTTCTTGGTGAGCTTGCTAGGATTTCGTGGAATAATTCCCTGCCTTCCCCTCCAAGGAACTTAGCACCAATGCCTGGGGACTCATAGCTACAGATAGTTCGATTCTTAAAAGGGCTTCTCTGAATTTTACAGCTTGTTTGCCTGGTGATATGTCTGGTGAGAAAAAAAAAAAATTTCAATAATATATCCTTCTTCCCCCTCAGGGAGACTTTTTATTACCTCATCGTGTCTGCAGGTTCCCCAGGGCTGAATTCTAGTGCCAGGACTTTTTGGATGTGTGTTCATCTTGTTGTCAGTGCTGGTGTCTGTAATTTAGCTCAGGTGTCAGCCGTGCTACACACCACTGTGTACTTCTCCGGGTCCCTCGGGGTCCCTGCTCCACATCCTGAGGTGTGGCCGTGATCTGTGTATGTGCATATGGAGTATGTGTCTCACACCGCCTTTGACACCTGTAGACTGCAGTGTTGTTACTACGTCTGTTTGGAATCGGAACTGTGTTCCATGTAAAGCACTGACTGCAAGTGCTGCGACTCCCTCGAGCACACACATCACGTCCCGGGAAGGCGCTCCTCATACACGTCACAGCCACACAGCTAAACACTCCTGGAGGCCGAGCAGGTTGTCCCAGGCAACCTTCCCTTTGGGCAACGCCCTTAACTCATACAACCATTTTTAGGGTATCATTTCCTAAATAGGAAAGATCTCCTAGATGATGCCCAAGACATTAAGTTTCTTTATTGGGTGGCACATGTCCAAATCTCTAAATCAACTCCATCATTTATGCAGTGGCACTAGCTGTCTTTGTAGAGTATGTACAACTTCCAAACTAACATTCTTTAACAAGGAAATAACAGGAGTTCGATGGAAACTCTGCATGCAACCTTCTAACAAGGACACAGTCCAATATAATAGACCATAGTAGCCTTTGAGCACTTAATATGTGATAAGTTCAAATACAATGTAAAATATCTTACTACTTTTTCTATCTATTTTACTACTTTTTCTATCTATTACATGTTGATGTGATAATATTTGGGTATATTGGGTCAAATCTGTTATTAAAAATATGGTTCCTAGAAATTTATGTAACTGGTTTGCATTATATTTCTTTTGGACCGTGCAAGTCTGGAGTATCCCTGACAGATGGCCATCCACATTTATTTGGTATCAGATAACTAGTGACTTCCTTTAGAATCTTGGTTCCTATTTAATTGATAAAAGCCTTCTTCAGATTAAAAGAATAAACCCAACACTAAGATCTCTCAGAAAGTAAACTTCCCATCTAAAATGTACTTCTACCAACAATGATTTTTTTCATAAAGCTGTAATATCTGAAGCATCGCTTAGTAATGAAAAAGGTATTGCACCAGAAAAGGTGGCCTTCACTTCTCAATCCTAGATATTTCTATTTGGGACATCTGGCATACCACATATGTACTCAAAAGCATATACATATATACACACCTACCCGAGACCCTGAAGATGCCAGGCCCCCTTCTGAGAGCCGTTCTTGAGGAGACAGAATCATCCAATGGAGGTGAGAAACAATGAGAAGGAACCAAGTCCCACAAGCTTGGCTGTGTGTTTATTTCCAGGAGCCAGCGGTTAGTGAATTAAAAAGCGTGCAGCCCTCTAACCGTGGCATCTACCTTCCTTCGGACACCCAGGAGCATGCGGGATCTGGGAGGGCATCCTCTATGCCACGTCTGACTATGGATCCCCAGGTAAAGAGCAACCACCGCCTACCTTATGCAGTGGCATCCTGGGCTGTTTTAGGTGGGTTACTCAATATTTTCAGGTGAGCCCTGGGCTTGCCCTCTCTCTTTCACTATAAACAAAACCTAGCTCGTGGGCCTTCTGTAAGAGAGCACACTCCTCCACGGTGTGTTTTAATGAACCCTTGACCTCAGTAGGTTAAGTCAACAACGTGCCCTGACTCCTCCTTCATGGGCTAAGCATTCTCGAGATTGAACCAGCCAAGCAAACAGTATTTTCCAGGATTTTCTGCACACCTGGCCATCCTTTTCTCCTTTTCTGACTCCTCCAGCATTTATGCACTTCTGTACACACACAGCTCTGTGTCAGGACTGTCTCAACCAGTGCGGGCCACGTCTCATTTCTTTGTCTGTTTTCCTGGCTTCTTTTTTTTCGTCTGTCTGTCTCACATCAGGATTTGACAGAGACAAGAAGTTTTTGTCAATCCTTTTTAACATCTGTGGCAAACCCAAGTGCCAGAGTTGAAGGTGGGGCAGGGTAGGACTAAGTTGGGGCAGGGTAAAAGAGAGCAATGCGCTGTTAGTAGTAGTTAAAATTAAATTGCAAGCTCTCCTGGGCTGGAGCCTTGGTGGGCAGGGCCTTTGTAGGTGAGGCGAGGGAAGCATCAAAGGCAAAGTCACGCTTCTTTCACAGTGTACCCTTTTTGCCAGTCACCCTCAAGTATTTCAAAGTGGCCCAGTATTTGCAGCAGGTCCTGACTGAGCCCCTATGGTAGGTGGCTCTGTGAGACATCTGCATGGTGCCTGCCTGCATTCTGCTTGGCTTTGTCTTATTACACTCGGCTCTTTGCATTCTTGAGAAAAAAGAGAAGTCTTAGAGGAGTTTCAGTGACTCTTAACGTGACATGAGGACATTTTCTGGATCAGCCTCTTTAGCTAAGGTCTGAGCACGGGAATTCAAGAGTGGTTTCCATTTCCAGGTCCCAATTTGCATTTCTCAACAGTCTCAGTCACTCCTCAGCACTTTTAGAAATCATTAATCCAGCACTTGTATTCTTCTGGGGGCTCATATTTCCAGGTGGTGACAGACCCCAGCTCCATGAGACGTTCATTTTCAACTATTCGGGATAAGCGTTCAAATTCCTCATGGTTGGAGGAATTCTCCATGGAGCGAAGCAGCGAAAATACCTACAAGTCTCGTCGCCGGAGCTACCACTCCTCCCTGCGGCTGTCCGCACACCGCCTGAACTCGGACTCGGGTGAGCATGTTGTCAAGATCTGCCTCGCTGGAGGCAGCTGACGGGCTAGCAGACTCCTTTGGGCAGGACTGAGGATGGCTGGAACAGGAAAGAAGGACAAGGGCTTAAGAAACTGAGGGAAGAATGCTTTTTATGATAGGGCTTTCCCCTATTTGACTTACATCCTCTTCATCACAAATAATTCCTTCCTTCTTCCTGGAGTACAGAACTAATACAATCAATAGAAATGAGGGTTTTTTCTTAGTGATTTTTTTTTTAAAAGGTTAGAAAATCATTAGTCTGTTTCAACCTATTTTACTAGATGCAGGAATCGAAGTTAAAAATCGGTGACTTGCCCCATACTAACAGTACTGGGACAAGAATGAGACCCTTTAACTTCAGTCCTCCTGTGCTCGCTATGGCATCGCACCGGGTGTGCCATTATCTTATGTAAAACTTTAAGTCCCTTCTGCTTGGTGTCTTCATTGTGACACCTTCTTTTTGGTGTCTTTATTGTAACTTTATTGTGTCTAACAGAAATAGAAGAGAACAAATCACATTCTTTGACATACATATCATCTTTCTAGTGACAACTTGCAGACTTACCTGCTCACAAAAGGGTAAATTTCTAGCTTCTCTCACCCACTTCCATTTCAGATCATCCATTGACAAGCCTGGAGAAGTCAGGATTCTTGAGGGACCTATCTGCTACAAAAACTACCACAGACTAGGTGGCTTAAACAACAAACACTTATTTGTCACAATTCTGGAGGCTGGGAAATCAGAGATCAAGGTGACAACAGGCCCGGCGTCTGGCGAGGTCCCCCTTCCTTGGTTGTAGATGGCCATCTTCTCAGCGTATTCTCACATAGTGAGAGCAGAGATGAAGCCAGCTCTTGTGTCTGGGCATTTATCCCTCTATAAGTGCTCTGCCCTTACAACCTAATATCTCCCAGATGCCTCATCTCCTAGTAACATTTGAATGGGAGTTAGGATTCCACACTGAATTTTGCAGCACATACACATTAGTTCCTAAGAGGGCCTACTCTTGGGCTGGGATACCACACCTGGTGAGTTTAACCCCAGCGTCCAGAGGTAGCCGAGTTATAACCACTTGTTTTTTGTGATCTCTCACAGGCCACAAGTCTGACACCCACCGCTCAGGGGGCAGGGAGCGGGGACGATCCAAAGAGCGAAAGCACCTTCTATCCCCTGATGTCTCCCGCTGCAATTCCGAGGAGAGAGGGACTCAGGCTGACTGGGATTCCCCAGAGCGCCGTCAGTCCAGGTCGCCCAGTGAGGGCAGATCACAGACCCCCAACAGACAGGTGAGCAGGGAGAGGGGGACGGGATTGCAACAGGACCCCGAACACCCATGTTCCACCACCGGTTTCAACACACATGAAGGCCCAGATGCCACCATACCCTACGCCCAGTGTGCAGAGGTTAGCTGTGCAATACTTGCAATTTCAGAAGTGATGTGAATTCACAGAAACCCAGATTTTCCCCAAAGAAAGGTGATGGTATCCTGAGGTCATTCCATTCCAGTCCTCAGAATCCAGGTGTACAAATCCAGCCAGAGTTGGGAGGAAAGATTGGCTCTTATGACCCTTAGCAGTACTAAGGCATGGTGACTCACAAGTCAGAATGGTCCCACTTGGTTCACCTCTGTTTGGCCATCTGAAGAGAAGCATTGTGCCTTTCCTGTTATCCTCCTGCTTCAGCTTCCCAAGTAACTGGGATTACCGGCACGTGCCATTCTACCTCAGCAAAAATGGTCAGCTTGGAAAAGTAGGAGCTGCTGAGGCAGATCTTTAGAGAAGTAGGTGGTAGAAACATTTACTTTCCAGGCCGGCCATTACTGCATAACAGAATCACCTACCGAGCTTTCCTGTCATGACATTCCCAGAACCTCAAGGGGTCTAGTTGAAAACTAGACTCAGAAATCTGCATTTGAAAGGATCCTGCCCAGTAATTTCTGAGCAAGTAGTTCACAGGTCACACATACCCTGAGAAATACTGTCCTGGAGTCCATTTACCAACACCAGGGGCTCGGGTACCATTGCAACCAGGCAAGGAGGTCAAATGAGCCTGATAAGTGTAGAGGATAGAGGCCAAGGTCAGCAAGCCACTGAAGACAGAGAAGCAAAAGGTGAAAGAAGGATCTTGGGTTCCCTCAGAATGCACTTCCCATCAGAATTTCCCAGACAGAGCAACTTTAGAGCATGAACGAGGCTCTACCTTTCCTGGAGTTGTCTTTCTCAAAAGTTTAAGGTCTTTATTTCTGTGCCTCACTTGTTGTGGCCATAGAGCTTCCATACTGCATCAGTCCCAGAGATGCCTCTGCACATGGCAAGTTGAGGTGTCCTGCTCTGGCTGGTGTGACTCCTCCGTTTCCTTTGACCACTGTGTCCCAGAGGGATGGGACTAGTACCTGGGGCTCCCTCACAGGACTCTGAGGGCTCTCTGTAGGCGGAGTCCGGTATCTTAGCAAGCCCCAAGTGGGCCCAGTCTCATCCTCCATACCTGTTTCTCCCGCTGTGCAGGGAACAGGTTCCCTGAGTGAGAGCTCCATCCCCTCCGTTTCTGACACCAGCACCCCAAGACGAAGTCGTCGGCAGCTCCCACCCGTCCCACCAAAGCCTCGGCCCCTCCTCTCCTACAGTTCCTTGATGCGACACGCTGGCAGCATCTCCCCACCAGCTGATGGAAGCGAGGGTGGATCCCCTCTGACCTCCCAAGCACTGGAGAGCAACAATGCTTGCCTGACCGAGTCTTCCAACTCCCCACACCCCCAGCAGGGCCAGCACTCTTCCCCACAGCGCTACATCTCTGAGCCCTACCTGGCCCTGCATGAAGACTCCCACACCTCGGACTGTGGTGAGGAGGAGACGCTCACCTTCGAAGCGGCCGTGGCTACAAGCCTGGGCCGGTCCAACACCATCGGCTCAGCTCCACCCTTGCGGCACAGCTGGCAGATGCCCAACGGGCACTATCGGCGACGGAGGCGTGGGGGACCTGGGCCCGGCACGATGTGTGGAGCTGTCGGCGACCTCCTGAGTGACACAGAAGAAGATGACAAGTGCTAGAGGCTGCTCCCCCCTCCGATGCATGCTCTTCTCTCACAGGGAGAAAACCAAGACCGAATTGGGAAGCCAGTGCGGCCCGGGGGGGAGGAAGAGGGAGGAGGACGATGGAAGGACTCCATACATTATCAGAGAAGAGGCAGCAAAGGACAAATGGAAAACCAGTCAAACCCACCAAATCGCTTTGTTTCCCTTTGCAAGATAGGCACTGCCATAGTTCTGCCTCTTTGCTGGGGAAAGAAAATACAGGAATCAGAAGGGTTATTCCCATGGGAGAAGGGATAGGAGGGTGGCTTGCCTTGCCTTCCCTTGCCCCTTGCTACTTTTCTATAAGCTGTGGAGGGATCTAGCTGGCCTGTGTCTGCACGCATTGCCTTGAGTAGCCTGGAAGACCTGGCTTTCGCCTGGGGAGTAGTGGAGACTATAGGAGAGCAATCTCCTCCCCAGCAGCTCTCGCAAGCTCAGCCAGAACCCCTGCCACCAAGGCAAATGCAGTAGCATCTCGTGTGTTATCCTGCAGCTTGCTGCCCCCAAAGAAGCACAAGCTAAGTCAGGAGTGTTGGGTACCAAGGGCGGGAGGTGGGAAGGGAGGAAAGGGCTGAAGTAGGAGGAGTCAGGGTGCTGTGGCCACAGCAGCAAGGGCTGGTCTGAGTGAGAAAAGCCATAGCCCAGCAGCCGTACCATGGAGGTGAGGGCCAAAGAAACAGAACAGGAAGTGCTGGGGGGTACAATCCCAGATCCTGCACCCTCACAGTAGGTGCTGCAGTAGTTAGAATGGGTAAAGGCCGTCTCCAGGGCCCACAGAGGTGCCTGTGGCTCAGGTAAGATCAACCAACACCTCTGACCAGGGCACCAGCCCACACAGAGCTGTCACAGTGTAGGAGGCCTACGCTGTTCCCAGCATTGGCCTTTTAGATGCTGGTCATGGGGGAACCCCCGTTAGTAGGGGCGATTTAAGGAACTCAAGATAGAGTCCAATTTCCACCCAGAATAGAAGTAACGCAGCATTGATAATAATACTATGTTGGCACCAGCACATTGTGGCTGAAGGTCAGCCACCCTCTGGGCTGCAGGCAGAGGGCCCCTCTGTGCAGCAGCCAAACCAGGGCTGAGGCCATGTGCCAGAGGCTCAGCCTTTCCAGCCACTCCCCTGAGTGCACTCATTCCCGGGGGCCATCCTCCCCAGCCAGACTTCTAGAAAGATGGGAAAGGCTGATGAAGAGACACTTCAGTGAGGTTGAGGTTGAGGGTGAGTCTGAGTGACTGAGGCCTCCCATGATGGGGGGACCCTTGGGTCTGCCGTGTCTGCAGCTGGTTCGGGGTTGAGGATCAGTTGATCAGGTTACTTTGACATGATTAGTAAACATACCTCAGCCTCAACCTGCGCTGCTCTTTCTAGCAAAGCGGGCTCTGATGGGGCTCACTTGTCCTGAACATTCCCCGGGCCAGGACTGAGCATCACCCCTGCCCAGAGTAAAAGCTGGGCAGAAGACAGCCTCAAGCCACTGTGTCATTCTCAACTCCCCAAGCAGAGCAGCATCTGAGAAACAGAGAGCCCATCCTTGGCCAGTCAGTGCTCCTTCACTGACTAGTAGATGGTTCCATTCTGTGGAACACATCACCAGCTGTGTCTGCTGGAGATGCACATGGCCCTCGGCCTCTCCTTAGTCCCTTCACAGTATATGAATGGATGCCCTGGAGAGGCGTGTCAGAAAGGGCCCTCCTGGGTCGGGGGATGGCCTGAGGACCCTGCCCTGAGAGTTCAGCAGATAGATGCTCTTTTTATTCTCCTCTAGCCCAGAGTCCTCTGGAACTCTTGGGGAGGAGCAATCCTTTTTCTTAGAAGGAACTTCACTTTTCTCATGAAGTTGGTTTTCTTTTTTTGTGATTCCCCACAACCGCCCATTGAAATAGAAATATGGCATAGCCACCTCAGGTTTGAAAAGCCAAATTCAGTTGTGTGGCTGGAGAACCATTTGTCATGGCCTGCCTTCTCCTCTAGATATTGATGGAGTTTCATGACCCATGGTCAGACCCAAACCAAAGTAACCCCAGGACAGGAGGCCAAAGAGGCAGACACACATCTCCCTCTCTCAGGCCCTCTTCCATCTGCATTTTCGTCTCCCACACAGCACATGTGTGCTTGGGGTCAGCTAGGAATGATCCTCGCAGGCATGATGCTGGGCCTGGTATTGTTTTAAAGGTTTTCTCCGCTCAGTCTGATGTCATGCCAAGGTGCTGTTATGGCCTGCTTTGTGTGTACTAAATTGCTTTCCTCCACTTTGGACACAGAGTGTCCAAAGGCCCACACCACAGTGACTGTGCTGAGCCAGTGAGGCTGTTGGATGGAATTTGGAGAAAGTGAAGTGCAGTGATATTTCATGCCCTTTCAACAATAGGAGAGATGTGGGCTGGCAGAACCATTTCCAAAAATGGAATTTGCCTCCAACCAATAGTCTGAACACCAAATTTACAGTGCCAGGAAGCCTCCCTGCACACCTGAACTCCTTGAACACACAAACACTTGAGTCCTGAATAAAGCATTGTAACGTGCTGCAGATGTGGCCACCTGCCCAACCACCTGGTTTTTCTAGTGTTAACGAAATTATGAACCTATTTCTATTCAACTTCCCTCCATTAAGAAATTGGATTTCTTTTCTCTTAGCTTGCACTTACCTTTCTATTAAGAAAATAAAAGAATTTTCTGTTAAGTCACAAATTTATCCTAATCATCTTTGACTTCCTACCGCCTTGGGCTAAACTTGAACAGCAACTTTCCCCTTTGAAACCACCCAGGACCCCCCTTCATAGGCATTAGGTTCTGCCTCTTCTCCTTACCTTGAAAAGATGCCCTTCTTTAGACCATAAAATCTGTCTTTCTCTTTGCATTAAGAATTACAGCTGCATCTTGTGGCATACACATGATAAACTTGAGCTCTACAGGTCCCCTCTGAAGATTCTTTAGTCAGACGTCCAGTCGCCTTTGGCAACATTAGTCGTCATCTCCTCAAAACAAAGGAGAGTGAGAGGAAAGTAAATGAGGGAAGGAAGAAAAGACACTGGAGAAAGACACCAAGACAGGGAGATGTCACGGTTAGTTTATGTTCAGATATTCCTCTCTTCATCCAAGACTCCAGACAGACTTCAGGTGGGAGTGCGTACCACTGGCTCTTCATTTGCAGGAGGAGTGTGCCAGCAGACATGGGAGGAGGGGACCGGCCAAGGTGCCCTGGGAGCCAGGGTCCATGGAGCCTCTGGCATCCCCTGGGCTCCACGTGAGCCATGAAGACACTTGTGCAATGGGAGGCTATGCCTTTCTAGCTGAAGAATCTATTTCTATCTTCACACCATTCACTGTTCAATAGAGTACTGAGGGCACCAAAACAATGCCTGGAAGCTGATTCCGGATGTGCTGCACTTTGCCCTCCATTCCCTCTAGGGCCACAAAGAGAAGACCTCGTATTCTACCCCTTAGCCAGTGTCTCCCTTCCCTGCCCACGTCCACCGCCTCTCCCTACAGCCTACGAGGTGAGCTGGACTGTCTCCAAGTCTCCTCTCCAAACCTTTGTTTAGCTGCATGTTAACACACACCTAACTCCCCAGATGGTCAAATCCACCCAATCCAAGCTAATTTGCTGGTCTGACTACCTTTACCATGTTCTCTGCTATTAGTAAATGCTACTTTTTAATGAAATATGGCCTGGAACTCACCAGGCAATCTTCACAAGATGATCGGAAATAAGTTCTCAGGTGTGCATGAACTGTCCACATTCTCTATCGACACTCCTACCCAGAAATTAGGTCTTGCCTGGCAGAGGGAAACAAAATAGTCAAGTAACTTTGAGTTTTTAAAAAGAATTCTTTTTCACTACATCCATTTCATTTTTGGACACAGTATTTCTTCAGTGGACAGAACTAGAGACACACTAAGAGACTCATTTCTCAGCCTGGTTATCACAAGGTTGTATGTAAAGAAATAATGAACATAAAGAGAAGCAGATAGTCTCCTACCTTGCAGAGATTTTGTGAAAATGGAAGGTTAAGGAAATATGGCTGCTGCATTTGTTAATCAGTGTCTCACCTGTTATGTTTTGAGACCCTCAAAGACTTGAGGCTAGTACATTCCAAGAGTCCTGGTAGAGAGAGTCCTTGGAGGACTCTTTCCCCCCAGCTGTCTCACCCGCCCTGTTGATCCTTCTTCCCAGATCCCAGAGCATTCCCTGATCACTGTTCCAGGGGAAGCAGGAGAAGACTTTATAATACAGGAAAGGAGGAAGAAGTTGGCCGATTGGGCCCCTTATACGTGGTTAGTCAGAACATGATGGATTAAATCCAAACAAGAAGCCCTGAGGAATCAGGGCCAAGTTTGGATATTTTATTTCTAAACTCCACACCCAGATGCTTATTTTAACTCAGGAGTTGTGACCTAACTTTTCCATGCAGGTGATCAAAGGAGACCCCACATTATTAAGCTGGTATTAGCAGCTTTTTCATTATTTTCCTCTCTGAACCACACAGTACATCATAGCCAGGTCTACCCATACGGAGCAGCAGTCAATGACTTTTGCCCTCTCTTGATTCTGGGGACACAAAGAGAAGACTAATTCCCGGCCCAGACCACTGGGGTGTTCTGTCAGTTGCTATGTGCTGCAACTCGCCCAGAGTACAGAGGTGTACTGTGTAAGGGGACAAAGAACTAAGAAAAGAAAGAACTATCTCTGGTTTCTAAGGCCATTTTTTTCCCTTTCCTTGAATTTTTTTTTCTTTGCACTTTTGGGGGCTTATACATGCCAATGAAGTCACACCAAGTCAGAAAGAATAGATTCGCAAATTGTCCCACCCTATCCTGGAGGGCCCAGAATGCACCCTTCGAACAAGATCCCAGCCAAATCAAGTATGAATGAAACTCACAGAAACGTCTGATGGGACTGCCAGTGAGGCTAGAGGCCCCAGCGACCCTTCTATTTTTATAGTTTTCCTTCATTCCACCCATAACTTCCTGCCATTCTACACATAGGAGCATTTATATCTTGACTCTCTTAATGCAAAAAGACTTTATAATAAGCCATGCTACTATGTAAATACATTCTTGAGGTTTGATACGTAAATACATTTCTTGAGATATGATAGTTGACCAGATCAGGTAGAGAAGAGGGGCAGGAATTTATGTTTATTGTTACTTGGGGATTTTTGTTCTTTTGCTTGCCTGAGTTTTTGGTGACAGACCTGCCCTAGGACAGCAAAGAAGGACAAATTTGTGCTCTGCAGTGTTCTGGATATGCTGCTTTTTAGGGGTTAATTTCTGTCAAATTAATGCTATCATACTTGAGTCAAAACTTTGAGGTTATAGTACCAATTCTGTTTTTTCCTCTGGTCTGCTCCTCTTCTTCTGTATCGCTAAGTAGACTTCTGACTCTGTCTCTGTGCCTGTCTCTGTCTTTTCTCTTCTTAGGGACTTAAAATATAACCTAGAGTAATAAAAAAAAAAAAAAAAAACTGCCCCCAAAACATCAGTGAAAGCCAAGGAAATAATAGGATATAGAATTTTTTCATGACATCTTGAACCAACCAACAAAAAATTTATGTCTCAATGAGAAGATAGTTTTTTAAGCAGTGTAGTAATTTGATAAACAAAAATTATAGAAAGGCAAAAATAATACATGATATTCAAACCTTCTGTACTCATTTGTGCCTTCAGCAAGGGTATTACATCTATTTTCTTTCCCTTGTTAGGAAAATTGAAATACTAAATGTGGGCTAGTCTGTGGGTATGTTAAGTGTTTGTAAATTAGTAATGCATAAATTAAAGCACTTAATCTCCAGAAATTAACCTAAAAGAAGCTCCAACTCTTATAGCCCACAAAGGGCCTATAAAATTCTTGGCATTGCTGTAAGAATTTAATTTTCTGAAGAAACTTCATGCTTAACAGAAGCTGAACCCAAGATTTCCTTTAATTTCACATTCTAGTCTTCCTATTTACCCTTCTTTTGTTAGCTCTCTAATTTAAAAACAGACTTTCTTCTTTAATCTAGGAAGGAAATTGCGTTTTTATGCTACAAGCTTCCCACTATCATCTTCTCTTTGTGGACACTTAATGCAGGCACGAGTCAAATATGCATAAACACCATAGGTCCCCACCCAGGCATCTTCTCCAACCCAGCACTGAAAATCTCAGTGAAACTTTCCCTCCTCTTTTTGATCTGCAAGTTTGTCAGTTACAAGAATGGATTATTCTCTATGTTCTGGAAGCATGTACTCGAACTTGTACTAGTTACTGTCCCCCTTGTCTTTAGTCTACCCAGAAGACAGCCCCCAAGCTGAAAAGAATACTAAATCAGTCACATCTTCCATGTCTGAATTTGGCCTTATTTGATGACTTGACCGCTTTCTTTCCAGCATTCTGATTTCTTATGGCAGTGACCTATACTGCCCAAGAATCACCACTTACAGCAAGTCTATTACAAATATGTGTAAGGGATGAGCAAGAAAAATACACTCCAAAATTTCAAAGTGCCATTAATCAACTTTCTAAAATAAAGGTAATATGAAGTGAGGGCTAAACAATGTACTCTAACTGCCAACTATACAGTAGTTCTGGTCTTAGTTACATTTGATACGGAGTTGTTCAACATTAAGCAGATCCCAGTGGAACTAGTAAATATGTAGGTATTGAATTTTAATGGCTACCAATGGGGATATATACTTAGCTTGCAGGCTGAATTTTAGTCAGTGTTTTTGTATCCTTGAGTTTTGTGAACAAGCCAAAATTTATACAAAAGCCACCCTAAGTGCTGTCATTGCAGAGAAATTTCCTTCTTGGTGACATTAGAGCAGTCTAAGTCCACCCAAACTGAGTCCAGGATTTGGAACTCACCCAGAAAAACAAATGAAGGGGAAACATTGGAGGTACCAAATGTGTTTGGCATTTCATAGCTAAGACAGCTGGGCAGGGTAGGAAGACAAGCTGTAGAACACAGACAAGATCGAGGTAGAGGAAATCGGCAAGTCCCAGAAGAGGGCAGGCTTAGAGGCGTATATCCTTGGATCACCTTTTACTTAAATTATGGGTAAACTCTCTAGCATGATACCAAATTCAGAGAGGTTCTTTCCATTAAACTCACCAGGGTAGTGGACTTGAGTCTTCAGAGGATTGGTAGATTCCTGAAAATCCTTTTCAGGGAAGATGAAGAGAAAGAAGGTTCTTGCTTCAAATCAGCTCAAAGGCAATCCATGATTTCAGAGACTTTTCATTATAGCAGAGTCAATAATGGAGAGAGTACACTAATCCTCTGAATGGTATAAGCACCATGAGAAGAGAGAAGAGCTGGTAAATGGGACAGGGGATGAGTTTTATTAGAAATACATTTCAAACTGCACGGGGCACCAATACTAATCTTGAGGGATAACACTGGAAGGAGGTAGACGACAAGGTGTCTGATCCATAACTCCTGGCCTGTGGGACCCTGGGCCAGGTCACTCACTCCTTGATTTGCTCTTATAGGATAAGCATTTAAGTTAGGATAAGAGGGAAATTGGGTGCTCCGCCTCAGGCTGTACAAATGCTGCCACCTGCATGGCAAGACATGTGAGAGCCAAGCCCAGGAAGCACATCCTTATGGGCTGATGCCCTGGTGCGGCAGCCTGAGACGCCCATAGAACCGGTGACTGAACGGCGGCCAGTGCTGCCTGCCCAAGTGTCGGTGCGTCACTCCGAAAGCCAGAGTTCAGCACTGCATGTCGATCAGGTGGATATCTTGTAATATAAACGCTCGTTTGGATCCAAAAGGAAAACCATTATAAATAAAAGAAAGATGAACAACTTTAATGTTGGGGGGGTCAAAAAGAATAAATAAAACCTTGTTGTAAAGAATTAATTGGTCCCATTCACCTCACTTGACTTGCCTCCTCAATCCTACCGTAAAAGGAGATCACAGGAACAAAGCTCAGCCGATGACTGACGACTTGAGGTAAGTGGGGCAGCAAGCTCTGCACTTTCAGTTCCTTGAGGTTTGTTCAGCCAGCTTGTTATGAGAAATTCCAGATGTTTTCTAAGTTCCAAGCACACCCTGGTCCTGGAAGATTTCTTTTTTGTAGAAATTACCTTTGTCTTGAAGGAAGGAAGGACGGAAGGAAGGAAGGAAGGGCAGGCGGGTGAGAGGGAGGAGAAAAGAAAGACAAAGAAAGGCGAAGGAAAGAAAAAAGAGACCAGGTGCAGAGATATACATCTATAATCACAGCACTTGGGAGGCTGAAGCAGGAGGATTACATGTTCAAGGCCACCCTTGACTATATAATGAGATCCTGTTTAAAAAAAAAAAAAAAAGAAAAGAAAAGAAATGGACTCTATAAACTAGTTCCCTGAAAAAGTTGGACAGGTTTTATGATCAAGACACTAAATGAGAAATTTGACCAAGTAGGGAGAGAATATCTATGAAACCACAGGGCTTCATAGTTTATAAAAACAACTATAACCAGCCTCCCTTGTGAAAACGGGGGAAGACTGCAGGACCCCAGCTTAGCTGCCAAGTTTAGGAAGGTGCTGATTCCCCAGGACTCTGTGGAGACACTATCCATTCTTTCCTCTGGCCTGTATCACTCCTCATTTTACTGCAATAGCTTCCTAAATGAAGGGAAAGAAGAAAACTTTGGGTCTTGTGGCCCATTTGCTTATCCATTCTGAAAATTCGTTCTCCATGAGAAAATGTCTTCTGATCCTATTGGGTCTACTATTTTTTTTATTTTATTTTAATGGTACATTTTAGATGTACATAGTGATAACATTCATCATAGGGGATTTGTACCTGTACATGACATATCTTGTTGCTTCTTTTTTCCCATTCCCCTCCCCTCCTTTCACCCTCTTCTCCCTCCTTATTTACAAAAGCTTTGTTTCCATTTTTTTCCTTCCATTTCTTATTTCTCTTGTTCCTTCCATTCCTTTCCCCTCCCCCTTCCCTTGTTCCCTTTCCCAATATAATACATTTTAGTCTTTATTTACACTTTCAGTTTCTCACACCAGAGAAACAATGTGGTATTTAAACATATATGTCCAATTTATTTCACTTAAGAGTGTGGTCTCAAGGTGCATCCATTTACCGAGAAATATCTCAAGCTTATCATTCTTCATGGCAGAGTAGGACTCCATTGTATTAAAAAAAAAAAAAACATTTTCTTTATCTATTCTGTGGTTGATGGGCATTTCGGCTCTTTCCAAAATTTGGCTATTACAAACTGTGCCTCTATAAACATGGGTGTGTATGTATCGCTGCGGTATAATGATTTTAATTCTTTTGGGAAGATACCAAGAAGGGGAATAGCTGGGTCAAATGGAACTCCTAGCCCTAGTTCCTTAAAGAATCTCCACACTGATTTCCATAGTGGTTGCAGCAGTCTACACTCCCACCAATTTAAAAGCTTTTTCACAGCAAAAGAAACCACCAGCAGAGCGAAGAGATAACCCACAGAGTGGGAAAAAAATTTGCCAGATATTCCTCCAACAAACGACTAACATCTCGAATATATAAAGAACTCAAAAAAATTAGACCCCCCAAATTTAAAGACCCAATCCAAAATTGGGCAATTGAAAGAAATAGATGAAGAAGTAGAAACAGCAAATAGACACATGAAAAAATGTTCAACATCACTGGTCATTCGAGAGACGCAAATTAAAGCAACCCTGAGAGTCTACCTCGCTCCAGAAAGAATGGCTATTATCAACAAATCAGCCAATAATAAATGCTGGAGGGGCTGTGGAGAAAAAGGAACTCTTCTCTGCTGTTGGGTTTACTATTTTAATCTGAATGATTCTTTCAGTTACCCAGCATTGCAGAGTAAGTTTCTGTAGTTTGATCAAAAATATCTTCTCAAGTCCTAAGATAGAGGATTTTATTAGGTAATTTTTTATGGTCAAAACCATTAAAAAATGTGGTATATGGCCATCAGTCAGGGAGATCTTGGTCCTTGAAGACTCAATTGGAAATCTCTTCTTTGACATTTATATTTTGTGGTATTTTCCAATGATAATTTCTTTCCCTTGACTTCCATCATGACTGGAGTTGGAAAGCTAGAATCTCATAACTTACGACTTCATAGTGTCATGGACTTTTACACTGGTTTCTTGCATAAGTAGGATTATAAGGAATCTATGTGGATTAATGACTTATTTTTTCTGGCTTCCTTCTAATCTAAAACTCATGTTCACGTCCTTTCGCAATCTAATGAAATGAGGAAATACCCTAAGGTTCTGTATTATAAACTGAGTATTCATTGGTTACTCTTACACAATATATACTTAAACCTTATATTTTGCCTCTGGAATATTACAAACTTGTCTTCATTTGTATATGATGGTCTTTTACTAATGGTCTGGGAAAATTTCCAAACTAAGGATCAACATTCCAGTTTCTCCAATATTCAAGCACAAAATACCGAGTCTAGTCATAGAAACCCAAGACTCCTGAATACCTTAAGCATAAGCAACAAGGCAAGCAATAGAATACAAATTCTGAGTGCAGGTGCTTCAGGGCACTGCACCACCATTCATTTACTGTGTGCCCTTGAACAAGCCACTTGACTCACTTTCTGCATGTTTCAAACGGGAACAACGAGCGTAAGCACCTCAAATGATTGTTAGGGAGAGTGAGCAAGTGATTGCATATGAACTGAACAGCCAGTGTCTGCCCCACAACAGGCATTCAATAAATAGAAGGTATCACCGTTGTTATTGTCACATAAAAGTGCTTTCCCCAAACCCGCCAGACCTGCAGAAATGAACCTTTCAGGACCACATTCCAGCCAGAAGAGGCCTCTAAATGGGCGTTCCCTGGCTATTAATGAAGCGCAGAGCATAATTTGATCCTTGAAATGGCTTCTAAAGAACAGGAAGAAAATAGCCTTATAAGCAAATTTTTAAATAATGCCTCCATTCTTATCTCAGAAACAAGCCTTAATTTGCTTATTCTTTATATGTAATTTTCATATTCTTTTAAGAACAAAATGGGAGAAGCATGAGCGGGAAGCAGTAATTGTAAAAAGTAGCAATAAAGTTAATGGCAACATTAAAAATACTGTACACATATAAACAACAATGTTCAAGGCAATTTTAAATTGTATCAAACAACCCACAAATTCATAGTACATGTAAACAAATGATAAATTCAGGGTCAATGGCCTGATTTTTCCTCCATTAACAAAAGGAAAAAAATCCCTCTTACAGACCATTCCTAGGTGGTTCATTAACTAGGTGATTAGTTTATAAGGCATCAGCTCTGGATACAGACAAACTGCATAACCCTTTTCAGGAGGTTGCTGGGGACCATTCAGGATGCCACGAGATAAAACAATGTGAGACGTTCGAAGCCACCACTTGTGAGTCCCTCCAGGAAGAAGACTCCTCTGTCCCATTTCTACATGCAAACCATTTATGTGCTTAGAAATAATAACTGTCGCCTTCATTTGCTGATTTGAATAATTCTAGGAAGCACAGAACCCAGAATGTTCAATTAGGGGGGAACCTAGGTGTCAATTCTGGCCCAATCTCTTTCATATGTGAGGGATTTGAGATAAGAAAAACTCCCAAATAAGTTTTCCAGAGGTCAAGAAGATCAGATCTCCTCTTGAGATGGCTGCAGCACAACTAGCACAACCATCTAAAGAGGAGAACAAGACCAAGAAACCACCTGAGGAGGACCTTTTTCCAACATATCCAAGAGACATGTTTGTGAATATCATGGAAGCTGTGGACCTTCAAAATCAAAATCTCAGAGTGTTCATATCTCCCAGCTTCACCCAAAAGGCTGTCACCCCTGCGATAGTTCCAGGAGATATTAGGAAAACAGCAGGCATAAAGTAGAGCTACCCTGCATCAAAGGGATCCAAAAGAAGAGCTGTGACAGTCAGACCCAGGTATTCAGATCTGGAAACAGAAGAGAGAATCCAAACTAATTCTTGGCATTTTGGAGACACCACTTTCCTCCACCTCCAGATCAGAGGTCTTAACACAGATGAGATCACAATGTGAATGGCTGGAAAGGGGATGGAGAGGAGAAAGTACATCTCATATAGACCCAACTAGTAAATACGCTGACACACTGCATTACCATGGGTAGACCTGAGCACAAATTCTGGCTATGCATTTCATAGTGACTCTGGCCACCGTCTTAGCCTCCAATTCGTTATTTTCTCAACTGTACATTAGGATAAAAACTAATCTTTCATGGTTGTACTTAGGATTAGAGATTCATTCTCTCCCTCCTTCCTCTTTCCCCCCTACACACACACAAACACACACACACACACGGCATCTACCATGGTGCTAATCATGTAGCAGACATTCAGTGAAATATGACTTATTATTACGACTCTATCTACTCATTCATTAAATCATATTTATTAAATACTTATTATGGTGCCAAGCACTAAAGTTTCAATAATCAACCAGCCAGCTGAAGTAGTTTCTGTTCCTTGCCACAGACTAATAGAAGCTTCAGATAAGACAAAACACTGCACCACAGTATGATCCTTATGAGGGTGTGAAACATTCAGGGTATGATGAAGGCCCTTAAGAGTGTCTTGGGGTATCAGAAATGGCTTCCTGGTGGAATGAGTATTTGAGAGAGGGCCTAAAGAATGACAGGAGTTAGCTGGTAATAAGGATGGGGAAGAGGGTGCCAAGGAGAATAGCAGGAGGAAGTAGCTTGCTCTGGTTTACGAACAGAGCTTCGGGAGTATGTTAAGGGTTAAAGATGGAGAGTTCAGGGAAGGCTTACAAATCATGTTCAGAGTTTAGTCTTTACCATCACTACATTAGCATATGACTAAGACTAAGAAGACTAGATGAATCAAGTCAAGTTTACTTAAAGGGTAAAGAATAAAGTCACGATAGGAAAATAACACTTCTCCAAGACACAGATGTCAATGAGCTTCTGGCCACTAAATTCTGCAAGAGAAGATACACAACTATAATAGCAGTGACCCTCTAGAGACCTGCCTCTTCCAGGTTCAGCTTATGCACACACCCCAAAGCAGTTCTTGGTGTAGGTCAACTTGGAAAAGCGCCAAGGCGCATCACAGCTGACACACCTCATCCATCCTGAAGTTACACCAGGCCACTGCAGTGACAACTTCAGGCCACTGCAGGCCACCGCAGGCCACTGCAGAGTCACACTCTCAGGCTGGAACACAGAGCTTATTTATCACCCTCAGCCCCACCTCTCTTCCGCAAGTCACCTCTGAGCTCCATGCTCCAGAACCCAACAAGTGCTTCCGGAACAGGCGGCTCTGTTTATCCCTTGGCTTTATCCTGAGGGCAACGAGCACCCACAGGTGGTCTGATGCAGAGGAACGATGTAGTCTTATTTGATAAAAACAGCATTCCGGCTAAGACAGAGAAAGGAATTCAAAGATGGAGAAAGCTGGAGAACAGCTAAGAGGCGGCCAGGATTTCCTAATGGAAATCCACCCCTAGTGGCAACAGGCTGGAAAGGAGTAGACAGAATTGAGACAGCATTTAGGATTTAAGGGTGGCTTGGTATGTCACACAGACATACGAGTCCCTGATCTCCACCAAACGAGTCAGTTGAGAAAGTGTGTTCGTTTCCTATGGCTCTTGTAACAAATCACACAATCCAGTGGCATAAAGAACACAGACTTTTGTGTTCTGGAGGTCAGAAGTCCAAATTCAGCTCCCCTAGGCTAAAGCCAAAATGTGTTGGCAGTCTACAGTGCTGGAGTCTCTGAGACAGAATTTGTTTCCTTGCTTTTTCACTTCAGTGTATCCCTGGGCTTGTGTCACTTCCTCCATCTTTAAAGCGCATCGCTCCAACCTCCCATTCCAGCATCAGGTTTCTTGCTTTTCTGGCTCCGCCTTCATCCCCCCCTGTGTGGAACGTGGTGATTACATCTGCAGTCCACTCCGATCATCCAGGACAATCTCTCCACTTCCAAATCCTCAACCACGCCTGCAAGTCTCTCTCGCCACGTAAAGAGACATTTCCAGGTCCTGGGGTTGGGATGAATATTTTGGTGGGCCACTTCACAGCCGCCCACAGAGGTCTCTAGGTGCCTGTAGCCACCAGGAGAAAGCATGGGGACTTAAGCACAGCCAGCAGTGTTACTAAGCACGCAAGCCTCCTGGTCCTTCCTGCCCATTCTCTGGGGCTCTGAGAGCCAAAGGACCTTCTCTTGGGTGACTTTCACGTGTACTTTAATGGCATGCACAGTTCTGTCACTCACATATTCAGCTTCTTCGGGGTATTTCTCATAGAGTGAGCTCAGAACCTAAAGAAATCAGACTAGCACTTCGTTCTCTAATAAGACCCTGTGACAGAACCATAACCAGTGATCACGATAAACCTTACAAACTTGATATCATTAAAGCATTTATTGCTTCATTATAGTAATTAGTGCTCCCTTTCTGTGTTTAAAAACATGATCATATTTACAATAAATTGATTCCTAAACAACTTCCATAAGCACATCCTAAGCATAAATGAAAATACACCTCATATACGTGTCTCGGGAGAAGTAAAGTAGCTGCTGAGGGACAAATGGTTAAACAATTCTACTTGAAGACCCACTTATGGTATGAGGTACCTGTGTAGGAATCTGTTTCCCTGGTTTATTTCTGCCCCAGACCTATCACATCACCTTTTTTGTTCTCCACACATTTGGGAGTTGTCTTTCTTTCCTCACTTTTATTTTTCTAACTCTGAGGCCTGTAGTAAAAATGAAGGGGCCAGTCTTCCCAGAGAGAAGTACAGAGTAAACAGTAAATGTGAACAGTCCCAGTGAAGTAGTAAATCATTTCTCACTTCAAAAGAAGCCATCTGATATGGCTATAAGTGTTTCATGGGGGATTAGTATACTTCCTCTGCAGATACTAAGGTGAACAGGTGAGCCAACAAGGGTCCTAGGCCCCAGGTGGACACTTGGCATCCAGCTGAAGCCGCTTGTGGTGTGGCCTTTGCAGACGGAGCTGTGTGTGGGGCGGAACACCTGCTGCTCTGATCTGAGCCGAGAGGTGGGAACTTCAAACGTGGGCAGTCAGCAGAGTCATGAACGGCAAAGGCTCTGGGAATTGGAGCAGCAAATGAAGGTTTTCAGGCACCTTACTGGCCACCAGCACAAATTTTCTCAAAAAAGGGAGCATAAGAGGAGGTATAAGACAGCAACAAGGAAGAAGAAAAACAGAACAGTAAATACAACTTTGCATTTACCAAGCATTGCAGTCTAGTTGCTTAGCATGGGAGAAAGGCTCTTTTAATTAGAAAAATAAGCAGGTTAGTCATACACTAATCAAGACCTATTTTTGCTTGAATTAGGTCAGTCTTCGTTAAATGACTCTAGAAATAGGCAGAGGTCGAATCCCACCCGGGTGGTTTGCACCCAAAGGCAGCAGCGCTGACTCAAGTGTGCTGGTCTCACACGCTCACCGCACAGATGGCCAGGAGCAGCCGATGAAGCCTTCTGTACAACGCGCCCGAGCCTGAAGACCCTGACGTGGGAAGGGACTACAGAGTGGGATGTGGTGGTTTTTGAGCTTCTCCTTATGTCAGGGACATAAAAGCCACCTCACCTTCTGCTGAACAGTGTGCCAGGGGAAGGCCACGCTTGGCTGGCTGTGAACATGTGCCTGCATCAGAGGACCTGCCAGTGCCTTCAAGAGGGAGTATGAACCACTAGAGCTGGTCCGCGGAGAGTCTATCCGAACTGTCCTTGTCCTGCATCCCGGGAATCCCCTCAGCCCGGGGCCAACCAGTCACTGGCCATTTTATGCCTCTTCTCAAACCTCCCCCCGGGCTGCTTATTGAAAATGGAGATGCCTGGGTTCTACTTCTAAAAGTTCTGATTCAGTAGTCTTGTACGGGGCCCCAAATTTTGCAAATTTCTAACCATTTGTGTGATTCTAAAGAGTCCAGGCACCCATGTTTGAGAAACAGGATGTATTTACAGCCTCTCCTTTTATTGATAAGAAATGTATGTTGCCCAAGGCACAAAATATGCTAATTGCAACTTGCTCTAAAATAACACCTGAAATACACACTCCCCTTGCCTCAGTTACTCTCTTTGCTGACACACAATACTGACACCTACAATTTAAGAGAGCAAAGGGTTATTTTAGTTCACAGTTTGTAGAGGTTTCAGGCTATAGATGGCTGGCTCCAAGGCAGGGCAGCATGGCAGAAGGGAATCACAGAGGAGAAACAGTTCATGGCAGGTGAGGTGAAGCGAGGAGAGAGAGAGAGAGAGAGAGAGAGAGAGAGAGAGAGAGAGAGAGAGATCAGCAGAGGAGCAGGGAAAAGGGGGATACAAACTACTCCCCCACTGAGCCACCTCTTCTGACCAGATCACACCTCTTAACAGCAAATCTGCTATTAAACCCCCACAATGCAGTCACCTTCCTAAGGCCCCACCTATGAGCTCATGAGGCTTTGGAAGGACATCCAGATATAAAACACGAGACCATTCCTCATTCAAATGTATTTCTCTTTATAGCATTTGAAGGTTATGTGGCTCCTCCTTTTCACAAACCTCTACTCACATTATTCTTCTAGAAAATATCATCCACTAGGAAAATATTTTGCAAAAAAGGAAAACTGAGACTCAAGGTGCCATACTGATAGGATTTAGCATTTCATTTCTGTGAGTGCTTGACATTAGAGCTAGACGAACAGAAAGCTGTAACATCTTGTTTTCATTTTTGAGTTCTGAGCACCAGCTACCTTGAGCTGGTTTGTTCTCCTATACAAGGTTCTGAGCTTCACATGGACTCTGGTGAAGGAGGTGTTCATTTCAAAGTTTCTCAGGATTAGATACACACAAAAATATCAAGACCCCTGTCTTAGTCACTTTGCTGTTGCCGAGACCCAATGCTGGATACCAAAAAATTAAAGGAGGAGATGTTTATTTTGGCCTATGATTGACAGCATGGTGGGATGGCCAGGCAGAGCAAATTTGCTCAGGTCCTGGCAGCTAAGCAAGCAGAGAGCGGAGAGAGGAGCCAGGCAGGGAGATGTGCCCTTCCTGATCATGCCCCAAGTGACCTGCCTCTCATCAGGTCCCACCTACTAACAGCACATTTCCCTATAGCACCCCCATGATTTGGTCACCTTTCAAAAGCCCCACCTGTGAGTGCTTAGGTCTTTGAGGGAATATCCGGATGTAAAACATGACAGCTCTGAAATTTGCACTTTGTAAAATTGAACCCAGGGCATTTTATGCCAGTGTGCTTCAACTCTGGTTTGTCCATACTATTTAGAACAAGCGTTTAAATTTCAAGGCGAAGGGTGAGCTTTTGAAAATAGTATTCATTCTAAGTTAGCTCTGGCTGAAAAGGTGGTGATCTGAAATGGGCCTTATTTCATATGGTTTTATTCTGTCTCTCATGCATTTTGTGTTTTATTTTTATATCCCAAGGCATATTGCTAATCTTCAAAAATCTCACAGCATGTTAACTTTAATCTAATGCACATAAACTTGTCTTCTGGAGCTACCTAAATCTAATTCTTCTTCTGGACAAATGTTCCACAAATAATTGAAGGTAGTTCTAAAGACTTACCGAGGCTACACATCTCTAGCTTATTCAGGTGTTATCCCCTCCCATACTCCTCTCTCCTCCAATAGCAGTCTTGAACATTGCTGTCTCTTTCCAGTGTGCCACCCAGAACTGAATCCAGCTCCTCATCCCGTCTCTCTTCCCAGGCATCCATCATCAGAACTAGGTGAGAAGGGTAAGGGAGAAGACTGATGTTTCACTTGAAGGTTTAAAGATTTGAGAGACTAAGAAAAGTCTGTGAAAAGAGCTCCATCCAAGGAAAGAAGAGTGAAAACCTCTGTGCCCTCCACCTTCCATGTGTAGACTAGGGATTGGTTTAGCAGTGGTGACAATGAATTAAAGTTGAGGGGAGATATGGAAATAATCCACTCAAAACACTGATGCGATGGACTGAATGTTTGTGTTCTTCTCTCCCCAATTCCTATATTGAAACACTAATATCAATGAGATGATATTTAGAAACTAGGCCAAACGAGGTAATTAGATTTTGAGAAAAATTAGAGATAGTCTAGTCTTTTAAAATGACTTACAAGCCCAGTGAAGCAAGTCACCAAAGTTTACACAGCTACAAAATGATAGTTACTGGCTAAAAAAAGCCTTCTGACTCTGTTTCAGTTTGTCATTGCACAAAATGGAACCTAGTACATAATAGACCTCAAAAAGGTTTTACTGAAAAAAATCAGTGATTCACTTAGACATGCTCAATGACATAAGAGGTGACCTTCTTTAGTTTCTTTTTAGCAGTATTCTTTGCCTCATCTCAGAACTTGCACTTGCACCTCACAAACTTTTCTTGGTTATCTTTTGCCTCGTTTCCTACTCAACCTTCAGGAAGAATTAAAGAAGAGAATCTTCTCCAATCTCATGAGTCTGGGTTGAACACCTCTTTTGTAGACTCCCATAGCACCATGTACTGTCACTATTATAATGATATCATGACATTGAATTATAATCTGTCAGTCTTCTCAACTGAAACATAAGCTAAATGAGGGCAAGAATTTTATTCCTGCCACAACAGAGACCTACAGTAGTCCTGTTTTCAGATGAACATTAGAAACTATGGAAGAAACTGATGATTGTTTCTCAATATTCTTTCTCCCCTCTTCTAAGATTAAAATTCTGTCCTTCAGATACTTAGAAGGCTGCATGACTGCAAAGCAGAGAAAATATTTCCCAGCCAAACTTACAGCTAAGTATGACCACTGACTAAGTTGTCGCTAATGGAATGTAAGGAGAAGTGTTATGTGCAGCTTCCTTAAAAAGAAGTGCTTACAGTCTACTGGTCTCTTTCCCTGGTTCTTTGGGATGCAAGGCTGTGGTGGTGCTGGTAAAACCACATTAGAATATGTGAAGATAGAAAACACCCCAAGGAACAGTGAGACAGTAAAGTAGAAGGAACCTAGATTCCTGAATGATCTTGTAGGATAGCCCTGCCTGACCTACACAGACTGGTTGCCTAATTTTAGGTGGCTCTTAAATGAGGAAATATAGGAACCTATAACAGTACCTGAAATTTAAAAAAAAAAAAAAAAAGCAGGGCTCTAAATAGTTCTTGGAGAGGCAACGACCATTCAGAGCCTTTGAAAGTCTAGGTACCAGCGTTACTTAATCTCTATTGGTTGTAAAAAACAAACAAACAAACAAACAAAAAAACATAGCTGTATTCCCTCAGGTTAGCCCTAGTGCCAGAGGGAATTTCATAAGGCCAATCTGGACATAACCATAATCCTGGCCATTTATCCTGGTCTCACAGACTAGAAGAGCTTCAGAGCTTTGTGATACTACAGAATTTTTGCGACTTAACAGATTAGTAACTGCTCAGATGTGGGCATCCATTCATGGTAACTCCAGTGCCTCTGATCCCCCTAACATTAGAATAACTCAATTACTTGCCCTGTAACTGATGTACTCTGGACCTTTTCACATTTTTTTCTACTGTTTCTCCTGCTCTCTGACTCTCAAAGCTCAAAGATTCAAGGAAAAAAGATGGGAATACTATCTTCTTATTTGTCCCATGAGTTGTTCATTGCTTTTCACTTCCTTTCTGCCTTTTGGGGGGTTAATTAAATACATTCCTCTTTTCTGTTTTATTTCCATTCTTGGCTTATGCGTTAGTCATTTTCTTATCATAGAGACACAATACCAAACATCCACAACTTAAAGGAGTCGGGGTTTATTTTGGCTCACAGTTTTTAGTAGTTCAGTCCAGATTTGGTTGGCCCCAAGACGGGAAGGCATGGCGGACAGGTCTGGGCAGAGGAAAGCCATGCACATGACGGCAGCCAGGACACAGAGAGAGAAGGGAGGCGGCAGAGAGGGAGACAGACCCTTCCACACACTGCCAGAGACTCGCCTCTGATCAGGCCCCACCTCGTAGCAGCAAGGTGAGCACCTCACAATCCAGTCATCTTCCAGAAGTCCCACCTCTGAAGACCTGAGGCTTCAGGAGACTATCTAGGTGGAAGTCATAAAATAAACCAGCTGAGCTTGTTTAATTTTCAGTGGCCGCACTAAGGTTTACAAAATGTATATTGAATCATTCACTGCCCATCTTCTAATCACATTATACTATTATCACATACAAGACCAATGCAACAGCATAAATCTATTTCACGTTACCAACCTTACTTACTTCTCTCTACTTAGCTATTTAAGGATCACAGTCATGTGGAGCCTCTTATACAATGTCTGAATACAGTCATTTAAAAATATTTTGTCCAGGTTTTTAGTTGTTTATGATAAGAGGCTTGCCGTATGCCCTTGTTACCTCATTATGGCTTTATGCAAAAGCCCAGCCAGAAATAATTCATTTAATCCATTTCTATATGTACACTAAAATATTCATCTTGACTCACTTAAACAGAAAGCTTGTATAAATGTAAATACATAAGAAAGAATAAGCAAAGACACACGTAGGGTGGAAGAAGGAGTCTGCAAAATATGAGTTTCGGCCTCTTACCCTTTGAAATTTGTTCTTTGCTACTATTTTGAAAGTTTCGAAAGAAAATATTTAGATATTCTAGCAAGAACATTTTCATTGACCTCTAGATAAATATTGCAGACTCTAAAATTAATTAGACACAACTAGTAATCAAAAGGGTCTCATGTTTTAAGGAAGGCTTTGCTCTACAGATTTAGAATTAGTTGTGAAAAATAAACCTGTTGTTTTGTTCCCCAGAGTCCTTTCATCCTGGAGACCGATCAACTTTCCTTGTGAGCTTGAGAGATTAGGACAAGAAAGATTCACGATACCTCCCTAATGTGTGCAGAGGAGTATGGAGAAGACAAAGACAGAGATCAAAACTCCATCCCCAGCCCTGGTAAAATTTATAAAGTAATAAAATGGGGAAGGCAATAGGGCCTAAATAAAACCAGAAGTAACCTTTGCTAAGACCTTTTGCTTTGAAAACCCTCATTTGATATGATTTAGTCCGAACTCAAAGCTATAGGGTTGTTATGGTTTGTGTCTAGATGTCCCCCCAAAGCCTCATGGGGTAAGAGATAGCTGGATCTAGAGTGTGTGATTACTAAATTGATCCATTGATCGGTTTGGCATTGTTCTGCTGGGATCAAGGATATGAGCCTGAGATTGGGGAGGGAGTGCGGGCCGCCCTGGGGGCAGGTAGCCTAGATAAAAGATACAGGAAGAAGCTAACTAGCTGCTTGTTTTGCATTGCTTATTTGCATACATTCCTTGCATTTCCTCACTTTGCTTTACTTTGCAGCCGGCCGGCTGCCGGCCCGCTCTGCTTCGGACCCAGCGGACTGTAGACTGAAACCTCTGCAGACTGTGAGCTAATAAACCTTTCTTCCCCTAACTTTGGGTGTCGAGTATTCTGTCCCAACAACGAGAGAAAAGTAACTAAAACAAGGGGAAAACAGGTCATATTTGCACATGCCTAGACTCCCCTTGCTGCCTTGGGGCCTAAAGCCACGGTAATAGTTAAATCCTGTAACTGTAAATGATGAGCACCATCACTCCCAAGCATACTACACTGACAAGTATTCATAGTAATAAGAAATAAAGCTGGGCATGATGGTGCATGCTTGTAATTTTAGTTCTCTGTGAAGTTGAGGCTGGAGGATCACAAGTTGGAACCCAGCCTGGGCAACTTAGTGAGACTCTATGTCAAAATAAAATATAATAATGTAAAATAAAAATATAAAAATGGATGGGAACATACACATAAAGAACTACAACTCTCTTTTTTCTAAATTGAGCAACAGAGGCCTCTTGGGGTACACTCGCCTTCTTTTGACAAAAGTTGCAAAGCATCAGTGGCTAACTGCTGAGAAGAAACTACTCATAGAAAGAAGTGTCCTGCTTCCAGAAAAATGCTTTCTGTATGAAGCTACGAGGCAGTAAATAATGTAGAGACATGTAAGGTAGATAATATTAAAAACACAATGCATTATGTATTTAAAAGTTCATTTTCAACAGCAATCATTTATTAAGATTATTCTAAATTCTAAGACTGTGCTAAGGGATACAAGGGATACGTACACGTCAAATAAGGAAGAGACTTTGACTGAAATAAGCTCACAAATTAGACAAGGAGGGTGACATTCATACATAAATTCCTGGACCCAACAAAGAATATCAAGATATAAAGTAATGAGAGGTGCATATTTAGAACCTGAGAGAACACTAGTTAGCTAATGCCACTAGTTAGCTAATGCCAGGTACATAGTAAATTCTCAACAAGTATTATTTAGTGAATGATGAACAATGTTCTCTAGCCATACTCCTTAAAATAATATCATTGAATGAACTATTACTGAACAGAGGACAAAGATAAGGGAGCTGTAATAGCTTGTGTCTAGGTGTATCCCCAAACCTAATGTGGTCATAGGTGGGGCTTTTTCAGAGGTGGCTGGATCTACAGCGTGTGATGCTGGGATTAAGGGTATGTGATTACTAAATTAGTCCACTGATTGGTTTGGCATAGGTCTAAGTGTGCATAGTGGGAAGCTCCCTGCCCCATGCAAGCACTACCTACCCTAAGGGTATGTAGCCTACAATATAAAGGACAAAAAGAGGGCTGCTGCGTCCACTTGCTGCTATCACTTGCTGCATGCTACTTTGCTGTTTTGCTGCCTACTGCTCACCATGAACTGTTTCTTCTCTCCAATGCCCCTCTGCCATACCCCTCTGCCATGGAGCCAGCCAACTATTTATTGAAACCCCTATGAACTTTGAGCCAAATAAATCTTTCTGCCTTTAACTTTGGGTGTTGGGTATTTTGTCTCAGAAATGAGAAAATTAAGACAGGAATATAAAAGTATGTGTAAAAAAAACTTGTCTCATGTTATGGTTTAGATCTAAAATGTCCTCTAAAACTCTCACTTTTGGAGTTGAGGCCAGATCAGGAGCAGTGATCACTGCAGGTATGATTTGGAAGGCTATATTCTTATTGGTGGCTCCTCCCTTCTATTTCCTGGTTGTCATGTGCTGAACAGCTTTCCTTTGTCATGTTGTTTCTCTCTTGGATCCAGCTGACCATGGACTGAATCTACCAAAAGCATGAGCTAAAATAAACCTTTCTTCCTTTAAATTGTGGATGATGTGTATTTTGTTCCAGTGATGGAAAAGCTGACTGATACACCTGTAATCTATGCTTCAGGCCTGTGTAATCCAGATATATTGGAAAGAGATGTTTTTAAATGAATTTTCTAAAATACTTTCAGGAGGTCATTTTACAATGAAATGCTATATTACTATTTACTTAATTATCAATATTAGGCATACTTGGTCTCTGAATCCAATATATACCCAGGAAGCATAATTCCCAGAAATTTACAAAATTTTACAAAAGCAGGTCAAGAATCTAATCTGGACACTAAAGAGTATGCTAGTAAAAGAAGCCAAAACAAATGTCTGACACTGACATATGGCAGAGGAAAGCAAGCTCCTGTAGGACGAGCAGTATAACTTCCCTTGTCCCCAAATGGAAAATAATTTTCCTATCGCAAATGAGGTTATGTGGATGTCTGTTTTCATCCAATATGGAATAACAGGCACTTTTCCCTTCCCTCCCTCCCCCCACCCCATCTCTTTCTCTTCTTCTCTTTTTCTTTCCTCTTCTCTCTTTCTCTTGAGAGCGTCTTGCTAAGTCACTAAGTTACCCAGAGTGGCCTCCAGCTTAAGGCAGTGTTCCTCCTGCCTTAGCCTCCTAGAGGGCTTGCGTTACAGGCCAGCACCAACACACCTGTGAATAGGTTCCATTTTTAACTTCCTATGTGAAAGAACAACAACAAAAACCAACTATCTGAAGATACTGCATATCAAACAATGAAAGAAAGTGTTCCTTAAGTGATAGGGAACAGAAGAAGTGAGCGTGGTGGTTGCCCCAGCCTGCTGCCTCTTGATAATGCCTAGGTCATGGTGCAAGGGAACTCCCTTTCCCTGAGTCCAGTGAACTCCCTGAGGTAAGGATACAAAGTGGGGAGTGCGGGGAGTTTATGGGAGACTGTAGGAGCTCAAGGTGGCAGAAAGTATCAGAAAAGAAAGACCTACTCACATAGACCACTCTAGAGATCTGTAGAGGTTTTCTCCTGAATATTGAACTGAACACTGATCAGCCTGTGTATACAAGGAAACTACCTAAGATTAAGAGAAAAAAATGAACTGATTAGAGGTAACAGTGCCTGGTGCTAAGATATGGCTGGAAACCAGGCAGAAAATGCAGAAGATGAATGGGGCAATGATGAATGGGGCAGAAGATGAATTGTGAAACAGTATATGAAATGCTCTTACCTTAGTACAAGAAATAATTAGCTCTAGACTGACAACTGCTCTAAATTCTGCCTTACAACCCTAAACAGCAAAATTTCAAAGGTTAAATTGTTTCTAGATAGCATAACTCCAACATAGAACAGAGCTCAAAATCATGTATGGGATCATAAAAATATACTTTGCCTCACAAGTAAGAACAGCCCATAATCCAATCAAAAATTACCAGGAAGTTTTTGCTGGAAGCATAGAGAATACAACTCATAATGAAGAGATAAATCAATCAATCAAAACTAACTCAGATCTGACAGAGATATTAAAATCATTGCCAATTGCTCCAAATCAGTAATAAAATCTTCAAAGAATTCTGAGGGGGAAAAAATGAACATAATCATATGAATAATTTCTTTTTCAAGTGTGTATGATACAATTCTTGCATAAATGTTAGATTACATTGCAAAATAATTAAGGTAGAAGATCAAATTAAATTTGCTTATCAAAAAATAAATTTTCTTATCATCTAACTATGAGATATGGGGATTATTTTTGGATTATCTGAGGGTGGCCATTATAATCACAAGGGTCCTTAAAAGTAGAATAAGGAGGCAGAAGAGACAACCTGACCAATGGCAATGTGGGAAGAACTTGACCTGATATTGTTACTTTGAAGAGAGAAAACTACACACAAAAGAATGGAGGTGGTTTATAGGAGATGCAAAAGGCAGGGAAATGCATCTTGCCTACAGCCTCCGGGAAGTAACACTGTCCTCTTGATATTCTGATTTTAACCCCTGAGATAAATTTCAAATTCATGATCTCCAAAAGTGGCTTACTAACATTAAACAAAGTAGACTGTAAATATTACTACTAGGGATTAAGTCATTTTATAATGATAAATAGGTCATTTCATCCAGTAGAAATAACAATCATAGAAGTTTTATATCACATCACAGAATTCCAAACCACATGAAACAAAAACTGATTTGAACTGCAAGGATAAACATATTTATAATTATTGCTGAAGGTTTCACTATCTCCTCAGTTAATAAATCAAGTAAACAAAAAAATCAATAATGATATAACAGACTTTTAAAACTCTATCATTTAATTTTACCTAGTTGAAGAGCATAAAACACTCTACATAACAGAAGACATGTTATTTTAAGGTGAACAAGAAATATTAACAAAAATAGACCACACTGCGGGCCATGAAAAAAAATATCAAAAAATTACAAAATATTCAACTATTAGAAAGATTGTTCACTAATTACAATATTATTAAATTACAAACCAGCCAGTAATGGATAAATTTTTGGAAAATCATTCAAACAGTTAAAAACTGAATACCACATTTCTAAATAACATGAGGCAAAACAAGTGAAAGGTAAATTAAAAGTATTTTGAACTTAATGAAAATGTGTGAAATGTCAATTTTATCACATCAACACCAATATTAGAAGAGAAGAAAAAGCTCAAATCAATAACATCTATTTCCACTTTAGGCAACTAGAGAAATTAGCATGAATTAAGTTCAAAGGAGGCAGAAGAAAGAAAACAATAAATATAAAAAAAAGGACTCAGTGAAATAGAAAACATAAAAATAGATAAAATGAAAAACAAAACAAAACAAAAACTCCCTATTAGAGATAAGTGATAAGTGGGTAGAATGAGCAAGAAAAGGAAGAGAAAACACAGACAACTGATATCAGGAATCATATAAATGATATTACTACAGATTTTAGAGATATTAAAAGGCTAACAAGGAAATATGATGAATAAACTTCTGCCAATAAAATTGACAACTTGGATAAAACTTCCCACAAAAAACCAAGGTGCAGATGGCTTTCCTAGTTAATTATACTAAATATTTAGAAAAATTAACAGAAATTCTATGCAAAATCTTCCAGAAAATTGAAAAGGAGAAACTACTTCCCAAGTCATTGTATCAGGTCAGCATTAAAATAAGACTAAGAAGAGACAAAAATTACTAAGAGAGTTACCAATAAATATCTTTCATACATATAGGTTAAATTTTCTAAAAATCTTAATAAGATATATTCAATAATACATAAAAATGATAATAATATATCATGGCCAGATGGAGTTTCTAGGAATGCAAGTTAGTTTAACATACAAAATCCAATCAATATAGGAGGATTCTGGGAAGATGACAGAGTTGGAATCACCAGAATTCCATCCCTTCTCTTCGACAATTATCAAACGGCCAGAATCTGTGTGGCATAATTATTTTTGAACTCTGGGTTCTATTTAAAGCTTGAAACATCTAGAGGAAGGTGTGGATAGTAAAGTACAATTAATTTCAATCAATTTCATCTCTTAGCACACTTAGCACCCAAAGCGGGCAAGTGGGTATACTCCAATCTCTGCTGTTTCTGATCTTAAACATGCAGAGAGTTACTGGTGATGTTAACTTTGATTACTTTATTAACATAGTATCTGCCAGGTTTGTACACTGTCAGTTACTACTTTTAACTTTATAATTAAGGAATATCTGAACAAATACTTTGTAAGTGTGTAAATGTCCTATCATTTCTTCATATTTTAACCACTTTTATTATCCACTGATGATTCTTATCTAAGGAATTATGATGGTTATCAAAGGAATTATAATGGTTGTCAAATGATAATTTTGTAATTACATTGTTACTTCTATATATATTGATTTTATAGCATTCAAAAGAGTTTTCTAGTCTTATCTATTTATTAATCCCAGTGTGAATTTTTGATAAGATTTTCATGTTTTAAAGAATATTTTCTTCAAGTATAGAATTACATATGTACATTGGTAGCTTTAAAAAAGTGGCATTCTATTGTGTCTGACTTCAATAGTTTCAGCTAAGAGTCAGCCATTTGTCTTAGTTAATTGGAACAGGCTCACCCTTTACTCTGGTCTCCCTCTAACTGTATATAAATGTTGCCATCTTTGTTTATGGATTTTGGCAGGTTAATTATATATTTAGTTGTTGATTTTGTTTGCAATTATCTTTTTTGGGGTGTGCTGAATGTTTTGATCATTGAATTCTAATACTTTTGAATATTTCTCATCTATTTCCTCTTTTGTTACTAGTACCCTAAATTTTTCTTTTTTCCTTCTAGGAATTTCATACATTGCTAGACTCAAAAACAAACAAACAAAAACTGTTCTGTATATCTCTCCTCTTCCATCTCTTCTTCTTCCTCCTCCTTCTTAAAAAAAAAATCTTTAATTGCACTGCTTCAATTTCAATTTAAATATCATCTCCTGGTCTTCTGTTCACCAATTTTACCTCCTGTCTAGTCTGTTCTCAGAACTATCCTGTGACATTTTTATTTCAACTTGTTTTTCATTTGCATGTTTAGTTATAAATTATTTGATACTTTTGATGGATTCCAATGCTCTATGATATATTTCATGTTTTGTCCATTTGGTTCTTTTTACCTCTGGGCTGTTTAACATAAATCGTTGTTATTTTCAAGTCCTTTTATGTTAATATGACTATTTGGATTATCTGTGGCTCTCCTTTTCCATACTATTTTTCTTTTCCCTCTTCTTCTCCCTCTTATAAATCACAGGTCACATTTTCTTGTCCACTTGAATTTTTCGCTTTGTTTTTTGCTTTGAGAGTTTCACTACAAGTCTAGGTTGACCTGACCTTGCTATGTAGTCCTGGCCTTGAACTTGTGATCTTCCTGCCTCATCCTTCCAAATGTTGGGATTACAAATGTACACCACCACATCCAGCAGCATTTTTAGTAATTTTGACTCTAAGTAGAATAATGTTTGTAAACGGACCTTACAGATAGCAGATGTTAAATTCCACACAGTTAATAGCCTCAATTTTGTCAGAATTTGAGCTAGACATTGCCCCATTTGAAGTTTTAGAATAACCCCATTTTTTTTTTTTTTGGCTTGTTCCTACAATCAAGAATTAGACCTCTCAGGCTTATGATAGTCTAGAAAGAATACATGTCCAACCTAAAAGACTGTAGACAAGCTCTTGTATTCCTTGCCCTATTTCACTTGAGAATCTGACAAATTAGAGAACTGTCTATGCTCGTGGTAGCCCCTTTTCTTTTGTAGGACTTAGCCTGTTAAGTACCATGAAACCATGAATGATTTCCTTCTGCTTTTCCTATCAGCGTTCTGCACTCAATTCTATATCCAGGCAAACATCTGGTGGGGAAAATTGCCCTGTGTCCGAGACCTCTTTTCTTTCAGTTCAGCTTGTGACTGTCCTTTTGATTACAAATGCTCTCATTTAATTTTTTCCTGGTAACTGGCTGCTGACTGGGCCAAGCTTGATACTTAGCCTTTTCCTGTTCTGGAAATGCTCCCAAGAAAGAAAATGCCTGACCAGTATCAATTCATAGGCTGAGGCAGTCTTTTTCCCAGAATAGTCCTTATTACTTCCATATTTCTCTGGTATCCTCATTTCTAATTTTTACAACTTTTCCACTATATTTTAAGTGGCAGGTATATGGTTTCCAATTCCCTAATAAAAATCAGGGTGCTAATCTGCTAATTTACATGCTTATATTGCTTTTTATTTAAATAAAATAAAATTAATTAATAACATCATTTTAGAAAGCTGGGATGCCTGAGTGTCCACTACCTCAATGAAATTTTATTTGAATGTTTCTGAAAATTAAAGGGAGTGTTTTATAAGTTATTTTAACCAACATAAAGGTGAACAAAATCTCCAACAATTAAAAAAGATTTTTCAAAATATGTCATAGGAGTATATAGAGAGAAATAAGACATGAATATTTTGCCTTGCTTACATGCACATTGTAATTATCTTGTTATACAGTTACAATTCAACAGGCTTAAATTAAGAAGCTCTTTTCATTTTCCTGTGAAATACAGATAACTAGATCTCCGTCCTTAATCTCCTCTGAACTCACTGAGCTGAGGCAGAGCCATGACTGTACCCTGGACAATTGTGTGCCGATAAGTGTCTAACATGTGATATAAATACTCCCACCATGTTCAATTTCAAGCTATCGGGATGACGTTACCGATTGTGGAGTTTCAAAAGACAAATGAACTACTGGATTTCATGCGCCAGTATCAATTAGCTCCAGTATACTACTGAGTGGTAGCTAACAAAATTGAATATACTGAGAAGGGTCCTTTAACAAGTTCATTAGGATTCATGTTAGGCCTTAACACTGGCTACTCTGGTACAGTTTGGATCCACAGGAGGTTGAGCTGGGTGATTCTCTTATTCCCTAGGACTGCATTCATTTTGTAGGGGCAACTAAGAAACAGCAGCCCATACAGGAACACTAAGGCAACAACCACAACACCATAGTAGTTATTCAGGCAGGAATCATCAACAGAAACTGAAGTTACCAGACAGATCTATGACGAGTAAAAATGATGTTTACATAGTCTCAAAGTATCTCATCGACATTACCTTTACTAAATGGTCAAAGACAATTCCACCAGTACAAAGAAAAATTAAGTGATATAATGCACTGAGAAAGACACAGATAACTTCTGTGTATTCTTGAAAGGATGCAGAACCTGAATTTAATCATGAGAAGTTGATGCCCAAATTGAAGGACACTGTGTGAAATAACCGAACAATACTCTTCAAAATGTTAACATCACAGAATACAAAGATCGACAAACCATTCTAGATTAAGGTAGACTTAAAGAGACAAGGCTACTAAACGCAGTGTGTGATCCCGGATTAGATCCTGGATCAGAAAAAAAATGACACAGGACAATTGGCAAAATTTGCACAAGGTCTGTTGAATACATAAGAGAATTTTATGACTTTGAAAATTGTACCACAGTGATAAGCTGAATTGCATACTCCCAAAACTTGTTAATATACCTCAAAATGTGACTGTTTGGAGATAGAATCTTTAAAAGGGGTAGTTCAACTAAAATAAGGTCATATATATGGGTCCTAATTTAATATGACACTTCATAAATAGATGACAGTGAGACATAGACAACACAGATTGATGGATGATGTGCGAGGACACAGTGAGAAGATGATCATCTACAACCCAGGAAGAAAGACTTTAGAAGAAGCAAATTAGTCAACACCCTGATCTTGAACTTCACATCTCCAGAACTGTGAGAAAATAAATTTTTGTTGTTTAAGCCTCCTAATTTGTGGTATTTTATTATGGCAACTCTGGCAAAGTGATTTCCTTACAAAAGAAGGAAGTTCTGATAACATTCTATAACATAGATAAACCTTTATGACATTATGCTAAGTGAAATAAAGCAACCACAAAGACAAAGACTGTATTATCCCACTCATATGAGATACCCCAAATAGACAAATTCCTAGAGACAATGAGCAGAATGGTAGCTTCCTGGGGTATGGGGAGTTATTTTTAATAGGTGTAAGAGTTTCACTTCGGCAAGATGAAAAAAGTTAGAGAAGGATGGTGGTGTTGGTTATACAACAATGTAAATATACTTAGTTCCACTGCACTGTATACTTAAAAATGGTTGAAATGATAAATTTTATGCTATGCATATTTTAACACAATTAAAACTAAAACTTTTTAAAAAGAAGGAAATTTGAATATAGAGACAATAGACATATAGAGAGAATGTCATGTTTCTAACAGTGGAAATGATTGGAGGAATGTAGCTGCAAGTCAAGCTATGAGAAAGATCACCAGCAACTACCAGAAGCTCTGGAAGGTAAAGACAGATTCTCCTCTGGAGCCCTCAGGCTTGGCCCTGCTGACACCTTGATTGCAGACCTCTAGCCTTCAGAACTGTGAGGGAATAAATTTTTGTTGTTTTAAGCCAAAAAAGAGGAGGAAAGAAAAAAAATCATAAGCCCTGCCTGAAGTTTCTGTGATACATTATACCAAGCTATACAGTTTGCCAGTTTGGAATGGATTCAGGAGAGCGAATGATCATTATTTCATGTGGATTAAGTGCTTGAAATGTGCAGGTCTAAAGTCCCTGTAAATGCATCTGCCCACACAACAGCGGAGCCTCATTCTTTTCCCTGGGGGCGTATACCTGTCTTCATAAATCACGGCCCTGGTGGAGCATCATCAGGGGAGAAGGATGAGGCAGACAGACTTTGTGACCTGTGATCCTATTCCCAGTTTCCCCACTCTTGCATTTCACCAGAGCAGCAACAGTGATGGGAAAACTGCAAAGAAGGTGCTTGCTTCAGCAGCACATATACTAAAATTGCAAAGGAGATAGAAGATTTGTTTTTGTTTGTTTTACATGTTCATTTATTCATACTTGGCAATTATTGAATATCTTGTAGGTTCCAAGGGATAATTTGCTTAGCTGATGTCTTAGTTAGATTTTCTAGAGTCAATGGTGTGTAAGAGAGCAGATTTAATAGAGGACATTTATAAATCACAATATTCACCCACAAGCCAAATGCGGGAAGTGTCGGATGTCTATCTAGGCACTGGAGACCTGAGAGAGCCAATCGAGGGCTGGGAGCCCACAGCATTGTCCCACGTGCACCTGTGTCTGCAGATGATGGCTGAAGAAATCTTTCTAGAACCAAGATACGCTGCTCACAGCAGAGATGACAGGCAGACCTCCCCTGAAGCAACAGCAGCCATTCTCAACAGCAAGGCCCCGACCTCCTTTCCCGACAAGAACAGCTGAGTTCCTTTCAGGAAAACCAGCCGCAGCAGAGCTTCTTCTGGGAAACAGCCTGCCAACTAGTTTCTGCTCCCACTCTGCTTTATGTTGCCTCAGCAACAATCCTCAGGCGGATCCTCTACAACCAGCATCGCACCAACTCAGTCCAGCTAGGCATTCTAGCTCAAGTTGACCACATTAAGTCCACCACAGCTGATAAATGTTTATCAAGTTTTGTCCACATGCTAGACACTGAGTCACATGTCAGTGAACAAGCCCCCATCCCGGGGGCAAGCAGGAAGATGACCCTCTGAGATCTACTGCAGGGAATGTAATTAGGTGACTCCCTCAGCTGCTGTGTGCGGAGATCTTTCACAATACTGTTTGCGCCCAGGTCACTTCTTCTGATGGCTGGCCCAGCCAGGGATTGACGTGGCAGAAGTGGGAAGGTGGATCCTAGAAGATGTGGGGTTCCTTAACTCTTTTGATTTGGAGCTTCCTTGCTTTCATGAAACTTAAAAAACAAAAACAAAAACCACGCTGCTTTCAATGCTCTTCCTTCATTTTTCTTCTTTTCCCTTCCTCTCCCTCTCCTCCCTATCTCCATCTCCCTATCTCCTCTTCCAGCTCCCTCTGATTCCTTTCCTGTACTTCCTTACTGGTGTCTCCTCACACAAATCTTATAGGGTTGTGGTTATGTTGAAACACATTCTTATATGGAGAGTGTTTAGAAAGGGGAGAGGACAGGATGTCTACATGAATGTCATTATAGACCTTGTACTTCAGTGAAGCAGACAGAAGACAAATATATTATACTAGTAGGTGGTGATAATACTACGATGAAAATAAGGAGGATGGTGTGATGCAGTGATCAAAGAGCCGTTTTAGATTAAAGATGCCGGAAAGGTCAACAAGAAAGAGCCCACCATGTTGAGATCTGGGGAAAGAATGTTTGGCTAAAGTCAACTGCTTGTGCAATCTTAGACAAGAATGAGTAGATCATGGTGCAGACATAACAGGAAAAGTTGAGGAACCAGGAGGACACTGAAGAGTGAGGGAAGCGGGTGAGGAAACAAGGGAGATGGGTGGGAGCCAGAGGGAAGAGTCTATTTCTTTATTCCTTAATTCAGTGTAGTACTCAGAGCAGAACCAAGAACCTTGATAATTCTGGCTCCAGACTTTCTAGACATGTAAGTAGAGGTAACTTGAGGTTGTTAAGCCCCAGGCAAAAGATGTACAAAGAGGCAAAATCACCTTGTAATGACTTCCTGCCCTTTACATATTCTTTTGCACTTGTAGACGTATTTGTGATGAACACAGGCTTTTGTAAATTAAATTTTATCTTATAGCTATTTCATTTTTCTTGATTATATACACTTCTTAGCATGCATGAAGTAACTAGATTCACTAGTTATCAAACTCTGGTGATTTGAAAGCAACAGTAAACCAAACAGTCTGACTGGCAATTACTCCAAGCACCGCCAAGTTTTACTTGGTTAAACTTAATGGTGCTTCAATAGCTGACCATCAGTCAGTCAGAGTCTGTCACCTAAGGGGACGGAGATTGGTAAGTACTCTACCAGTTTTACAGGATAGTGCATGAAATGCTCGGTTAGGAGTGTTTTTATTTTACCTTTCATGGTAGTCTAATATGAAGCCAGAGACTACAATTTCATCTTCAAGGTTCTAAACACTTACTTCTGCTTAGCATACAGCATTCTATGAACAGGCTCTCAGCATACAATTCACCAGGGTCTCAGTCTCTTCATTCATAAAAAGGAGTCATTCATAAAAAATATATACATAAAATATACATACATAAAAAATATACACATATAAAATATATACACTCATAAAAAATATATATTTTATACTCAGTTTAGGAGCCTGAGGGAGTGAATCTTCTCTGGCAGATTCCCCTGAATCTGGAGCTAGAAACAATAAAGCAATTCTGACGCTGTTTTTGGTATCCATTTTCCTTACAAATTCAGTGAAGGTGAAAAAACAAAACTCTAACCAGAGTTCCAGATGGAGAATTGACAGCTAGAGTAGTGAGCTAGTTAGACAAACTGCTGTGTTTCCATCTCAAATTAGAATTCTGAGGATAAGAATAGTTTTTGCAGTGGTACTGCCTAGGCAAAATTACAAGAGACATCAGTTTGCAGTCTGCAAGCTGCACTTTGGCTATATTAGGTTGCCCACCAAGGGCTGGGTTTCTTTCTCTATTACAATCTATGAGATTCCCAGGGAAACCAGACATTACCCTGTATATCTGTCTCTAGCTAGGGTTGGGACCTCAATAATTGAGTCTGAAAAGTAGAGTAACATTTAATGTAATCAATACCTATCTTTCTCAAGGAGTTATGGTGAACTTTAATAGTAGCTCTGTGTTAGAGAGGGCAGGGGAAATGAACATTACAGGGAGCTTCCTGGAATTTTAAGACTAAAGGGAAATTACATAAGATTGACTATGCTTTGGGCTACACAAAAGGCCATGACAGCAGGAAGAAAGTAGCTTCTAGTTTTGGATTATCAAGGATGAAAAAGAGGACTTCCTTACACTGTACTGCTTGTTGGACTGTGGGAAGTGATAGCATTTTCTTAAGGATGTTCTTCAGCCTTGAGCAGGAGCTGTCAAGCTTGGGTACTCGTCAGAGTTATCTGCTCAGCTCAATCCCACACTTACTGAGGGAGGATATGGGACCTCCACTTAGGGCTAGGAGCAATGGGGGCCATGTTTGCTTTCCCACTTAAAATAACCAACAATGGACAGAATATATGAAACGCTGGTTTACAAGACACTGGACATAAAAGAACAAAGGACTGATCTCTGCAACATTAAAATTAAGGTAAATATTATGATTCTTCCATCTTTCTGCCTGAAAGAAAGTTCCCAGTTTCTCACACAAGGAGGAGCCTTGTGCACTACCTGACCTGGAACAAGCTGAGAACCTGATGAGATTAAACTGGTAGAATTCACAAGACAGAATACCAGAGAGAAAGAAGAAAGAGAATGAGAAAGTGCACCAGAGAAGTGAGCGTGATAAGAGAATGAGCAAGTTTTGAGTATATGCAGAGAAACTCCTTGAGTATTTAGCTGAGTATCAATCATTCTGTATGTATAAGACCACCTAAGACAGAAGAGAAGAGGTAACAGTGTCCAGTGGTCACACAGGGCTAAGAACAGTGCTTGTTCGCAACACTCAAAATCAGAGACCTTGAGATTCAAGAATCAGTGGGTAGATTAGATAGATTTTGCTTCAGTAGAGGAAAATAATTATCCTTATATTAATAGCTGTTCTGTTTTTGCCTAATGAATCTTAAAAACAAGCAGAAAGAATTAAACTGTTTCCAAGTAACTTAACTGTATCCCAGAATTAAGCCCAAGAGTATTTACAGGAGTACAAAAATATCCAATACTCAACAAGGTAAAATTCAGAGTGTTTGGCACCCAAAATAAGAGAAAGAAAGTAATTACTGGGCATGCAAAAAAGGAAGAAAATACAACCCATAATGAGGAGGTAAGTCAAATCATTTTAAATGGTCCAGAATTGACATAGACACAAAGGCTAGCATTAGAAGACAAACACATTGGACCAATTATTATAGCAATATTCTACATAATTTAAGGAAAACTAAAGACAAAGAAGATATGAATAAAACCAAAAGCAAATTTCTAGATATGAAAACAGTGATGCCTGATGTTTTGAAAAATCACTGGTTGGAAATAATAGATTAGACATGGCAAAAGAAAATATTAGAAAACTATGCAGACACAAAATAGAAATTATTTGAAATTAACTTCGAAGAAAAGAAAACTAAAAAATAAATGGACAAAAGAGCAGGGCATTATGCGAAACCTTCACACAGCCTAGTATCTTTAACTGGAGTAACTGATGTTGGAGGAGTAGGGAGAAGCATCAGACCAAATATTAGAAGATTTAATGACTGAAATGTTCCCATGTTTTGGGATATTAAATATTTTAAAAATTTTTGAACCCTAAGCTTAAGAAACACAAAGAAAACTATACCAAGGCACATCAAATAAAACTGTTGAAAGCCAGCAATAAATAGCAATTCTGAAGAACAGTGAGAGGCTTTAAAGCCACCCTTTGCAGAAGAACAAAGATAAAGAAGAAGGCACGCATCTCCTTGGAAATGAAGCAAGTGAGCAAATAATGGAGTCACACTTTAAAGTGCTTAAAACAACTTTCAGTCTAGAATTTTATACCCAGTGAAAGTATCCTTCAAACTAAAAATGAGGCAAAATACTTCTTCAAGTTAAAGAGGGAAAAGACATTTTTAACAGCAGAGCTGCATATGAAAATGTTAAAGGAAGTTCCTCAGGCAGAAGGAAAGTGATTATAAATGGGAGTATGGGTCTATTAAAAACAGAACAGTGGATTACATTGGTAAGTGTATGATTTTTTTCTTATTATTTAAAAGATAACTGCTTAAACACAAGGGAAATGTGGTATTTATTGTAGTTTTATAGTATGACAAAAACAGTATAAGTTTCAAGGAAGAAACATAAAACCATAAATTTCTTCTATTTTATATGAAATGGTAAAATATCTGTAAATGTGGACTCTGCTAAATTAGGAAAGTATATTATATACCTTAAATCAAACACTAAACTAATCAAGTAAATACAGTTAAAAGCTAACAAAGAAGATAAAATAGAACCATAAAATCTACGCAAGTATTCTTAAAGACGGTAGAAAGGGGGGGGCAATAGGAGAAAGAGACTAGGAAACAAATAAAACACAAATAATATGATCTACTTAAACCTAACCATATTAATGATCACGTTAAGTATAAATGGCAAAAATATCCAACTATAGGCTAATTGCAAGGAATATTATCAAATACAAAGATACAAACAGCTTAAGCTTAGGGTGGAAAAAATATACCATGCTCATATTAATCCAAAGATAGTTGGAGGGATGATCTTTATGTATCAGATCATAACAGAATATTAAAACAGGGATAAATGTCATTTAAAAATAATAATGAGAACAATTCAGCCTAAGATATCTAAGTGTTTATGAATCTAATAACAGCACTTCAAATACACAGAGCAAAACCCAATCAAACTTTAAGGAGAAAGACAAGTCCAAAAAACAGGGAAAGATTTCATACTCCTTTCTCAAAAGTTGACAGAACAAGTGACAGAAAATAAGTATGTATACAAGTAGGCTTGACAACATTACTAACCCACTTGAGCTAACTGGCATTTATAGAACACTCCACCCAACACAAGAGCAGAGCCATAAAACACGTGTCAGTATGTTTAAAAGCAATCAAGTTGCACAAAATCTGCTGTCTCAATAATAGAAAGATACCTAAGAAATCCTCTAGTATTGGGTTAAAAAGAGCAAAACTATAAATAAAATACCGAATAAAGTAGACTTCAAAAGAGAAATTAGAAACCACACTGAACAGAACAAAAATGAAAATGTATCAAAATGTGTAACCTGCAAACACACCAGTGTATAGGGTGAAAAGTAAACACAGTAGGGTCTCACATCAATGACCTCAGAGTCCACTTAAGAACCTTCTAAAAAATGAACAAGCTAAATCCAGAGCTACCATAAAATAGAAAATAATGAAGGTCAAAGTGGATATTAATAAAATAGGAAACAAAACTAATGAAAACATTAATAAAACCAAAAGCTGCTTCTTTGAAAAGATATTTTAAAATTTGATGAGAGTTAGCAAGACTGGTCAGAAGAGAGAAAAGCCTCATTAGAAATAAAAGAAAGGGCTGGTTGGCAAGATGGTTGAACAGAGGTATTCAGAACTCACTTGCTCCTCCAAAATAGGAGCCAAAACCACCAGTACACAGCTGCATATTTAGGTGCGTGGCACGGGAGAACACTGGAAATCAATAGGAGAAAAAAGGAAGCCTTGTGAGAGCTAGAGATCTGGAACAATAGTGTAGTAGGAGAAACAAAATGCCCCAACACCTGTTATTCTAGCTCCACAGTGGGGGGCGGGGGGTGTCTCTCCTCTTCAAGGGTAAAGATGAGAGGCAGAGTTGCTGCAAATTCTATCAGCATAAATACTGACAATCCTGGCTCTTGGGAATTTCACAACCCTCACAGGCTTGCATCATAACTAGATAAGTAACCTGCAATCTGCACAGAAATCTGGCTTTGCAAATGAATTCACATGTTATCTTTGTAAACACTTAGGGTGTTGTAGCCATGAACCATCTTGAGGAGGGACTCACAATCTGAATTTGGACTGCACTAGGAGTCAGAAACCCTGCATATTCCCATCTCTGGGGCACCACAGATACTCCACTGCACAGGCTCGACAGGTAGCTACTCACAAGGTCCAGTAGTGCGACTCTGACACCCACTGGAATGCCGCACTGTAGGTAATAGATATTGTGATGGGAGGGAGGTGATGGAGAGGTCCTCCTTCAAGAACTGGGGGATCAGGAAGCCCAGGAGCACAGCCAATCATATGATTTTACAGTGGTCCCAAGACTGAAGGAGTCACCCACATGGTTTCTGCCAAGCCTTCTGGCACACCATACATGGGCACCTGTCAGCAAAAGGCAAGGAAAGAACTCCATGGTTCTGCGGCTCTCTCACCTGCAGGGGCAGGCTGGGACAGTCCTGAACAAGGCTGTGGCTTCCACTTCCCTTAGGTCTTCTGGGGATCTGGAGAGAAACTTTGGCTGGTGTCAGCCACATTTTGTTTTTGTCATTTTGCTGATTTTTAAAAATGTTTATTAAATGTTATATTTAAAGGTTTTTAACATGAAAACGAAGGTACACAAATACGGATTACATTATGATGACCAAGGCAGTATCCCACATGACAAAAATCAAAACAAAACAACTTCATAAAGTAAATGTACCAACACTGAACAAGGTATTTGAAATTTAATCCAGGCTGCATATGCATAAAATGATTTGACCACAGACTTATGCAAAATAAATTATTTCCTAAAACACCAAAATGCCAACCATTCTGACTATAAACTGCCTTATGGCCCTGGTGAGTATTTTGAGAGAGCGTCTGTGTAATATAAAAAGAACTAGCCTGACACTTAAAGACTGCAAAAACTAGAACACAGTTCAAAACATATTTACAATGGAACTCTGCATGAAGTATACACAGTAAGTCTTACTACTTAAAAATTTTAAAAACAAAAGACCACCCTGAATAAAGGTTAAAACCTCATCAAAGAAAAAGTCTCATCATTTGTACATCATTGGTAGAAAACTGATGAGATTTTGTTGGGGGGGAAAAGGGAGGATATCTAATGAAGTCCTTCATTTAAAATGTGTTCAGAAATGTTTATAAGGTTGTAAATTGGTGCTTATACCATTTTAAAATATTATACCATGAATACACTTACTATTATTTAAGTGGAGGACAAAAGAATAAGTGTTTCTCAAAATGAGGTCCAAAGGCCCAAAAGAATTCTTATGTGGGCTAAGTAATAAACATTTTAAATAAATGCCGTAAGTGATGATGCTATATTCTGAAATGCCCTATGAGAAAGTTCAACATGTAAAAGCAAACTTATTTCTGATATGTCAGAATTCTCTATAAGTTTATGTTGTAAATACTACTTTCTGTTTTTAAACAAGTTCCAGACATTAAGAGAAACACATATAACTCGCAAATGAGCAAGTGAATGTAATGAAACAATCTCTTTTGATTTTTTCATTACTTTCAAACTTACTTATTTGAAGAAAAGACAATATATGAGTACAAAACTTGGAAAAGTTACATTTCTAATGAGACAGAGCATCCCCAAAAGATAAAAAGATAATTAAATGCCTACAAATTTTAAGTCATTCTATATGTAAAACTAGATAGTTTACCTAAAATTCAATTTTACTAGGATTGTACCATTGTAATTTATTTAGATGATAATGGTTACTTTTCAAGTCCTTTACATAAAAATGGTACTAAAATGGAGGAATGCTATATCTGGCAACTCTTTGAATAATATATGGCTAACCACTAATTTTAATAAAAACAGTTTGAAGAATTCTGCCCCTGAAATGAATTGTACTATGAATTTCATGTGTTATCCTACTAAATAAAAAGCTTAATAAGGAGATAGAACTATAATGTATGTGTTTTCTGCAGATTTACTCAAAATTGTTATGATTTTTTTGGATTTCCCTGAAGACTATATAAATTGAGGTCCAAAAGTACAGGTAATATTATTCGAAGTGAAACAAGCATAGGTAAGACACCCTACTTAAAAAGCAAATTATTTCCCTGTACTATAAATAACAAGAAAAAGTATACATTTCGCTTCCACTCAGCAAATGGAATGTATTTACAAGTTTGGTTAACAAGCAATTGCTTCATTGTTATTTAAGTCAAATCATAAAAAGCAACCCTATCAAAAAAAATCAATATTCTCTGTTACAGACTGTAAGAATCAAGTACTACATCTAAATAGAACTACAAAAAAGAAATTAAAATTAACTTCCAGACAATTATGAAATGGTTAATTGAATCCAGGCTGGTAACAAGTTTTTCTGTGCATTAAATGTCAATATAAGCAGGAAGCACAGTTGGAAAATGTGGTTGGAAATTCTTCTTCATACATCAAAAGACAACTGAGATACTCAGAACCTGCAAATTTGTATCGATCAGTCTTCCTCACAATGCTGTTATCATCTGGAGTGAGCTGCACAGGTTCATCTGTAAACTGAGAATCAAACTCGGCCAAACCAAGTCTCCAGAATATCTCTGACTATCAGCAAATCCTGCCTGAGGATGACAACCCAATCATTCCTTTGGGTCCTTGTTCAGAAAACTCTCCAGGACACTTGCAGCTTTCACAGACAGACAATGCGTTATGTGAATCTTTCTTTGCAAAATAACTTCCAAGAGATATCGAGTGAGTTTTGATCAGGCTTATCAGAGCTCTCAACAATATGAAACGGAGACTTTCTGACCATCTCAGACATTAGTACTCCAAGAGCCCACCAGTTGACACTGGAACCATAATCTTCTCATAATTTCTGGAGCAAGGCAATTAGGAGTTCAAATGAGAAGGGGAACAAGGGAGGGGAGGGGGAAAGGCACGAAGGGACAAGAGAAATAAGGAATAGAAGGAAAAATGGAAACAAAGCTTTTGTAAATAAGGAGGGAGGAGGGGTAAAGGGAGGGGAGGGGAATGGGAAAAAAGCAGCAAGATAGATCATGCACAGGCACAAATCCCCTATGATAAATGTTATCACTGTGTGTATCTAAAATGTACCATTAAAATAAAATTAAAAAATAAAAAAATAAACTATAAAAAAAAAAGAATCCAAGTTCTGTTTGGGCTTGTTGCCAAGGAAATGAGGTCAAGTCTTGGGGTTGTGTCCCCACCCTGATAAGAAAATCCATCTTTTTCTTCATACTAAATAATTTGGTGGCTCTTAAGTGAAATAAACCAGACACAAATGAGTACATATTGCATTGTCCCTTAGGTATGAGGAAGCATAAGTATAAATAAAGACAAAAATGTATAATAGATATTGTGAAAGGGAAGAAAATATTCAAATAGGAAGAAAAACTAAGGAGGGGGAAGGGAGAAGAAGGAGGAGGGGAAAAGGAAAAGAAATGAAAAAGAAAAAAGTGGAAAAATATAAATAAAACTGTTGTAAATGAGGGAAAGAGGAGTTGAAGGGAGGGGTGGGGGAAGGGGGAAAAACCCAAGATGTATCTTGTACAGGTACAAATTAACTATGATGAATGTGATTGTTAGGTATGTCTAAAATGTACCAATAAATTTTCTTGGTAAAAAAAATAATAATAAATCAGTGGCTATTTACTTACTATTTTTATCTAAGTACCTATGAATTTCTTCATCTATCTATCATCTATTAGTTTTTTTACTTGTGCATTACTGGGGCTTCTACCCTGCATCTCCACAATGACCTACGGGTATATCCTCAGATTTTTTTCCCCCAGATACAAACTAAGGGTCTCCCTACGTCACGAAATTGGTCAGGTTGGATTCCACCTTGTGATCTTCTTGCCTCAGCTGCCCAGAGTGCTGGGATTACAATCACACACCTTCTTGCCTGACTCCATGTGCTATTTAGAAACAGAAAAACTAGGAAAACTTTTGGTGATATTAGGTACTGGTGACATCTTCACTTTTAAAGCAACATGTATGCTAAAAGTGAAAGAATGGAAAATGATAGTCGAATCAAGTGAAATACTTATACTTGGAATACTTCCAAACTATCCTTATACATAGCAAATTTACTTTTAGACAAAAACTAATAAGAGAAAAAGAATGTCCCTATATAATGATTAAGGGGTCAATTCATCAATATAGAAGGATTATGTCATTATGTATCTAATGTTGGAGCACCTAATATTACAAAATAAACGCTACTAGACCTAAATGGAGAGATAAGATCGAATATGCTGAAGCAGGGAATTTCATAACCTCACTATCAAATGTACAGATCATTCAGACAAAGCAGGGAATTTCATAACCTCACTATCAAATGTACAGATCATTCAAAAAAAATCAGAGATAATCTATACTACAGATCAAATGGACTTAGCATACACTTACAGAACATTTCACCTGAGAGCTGCAGAGTGTACATTCTTTAATCAGCACGTGGAACTTTCTCTAGAATAGACCACATATCCTCCAGGAAATCATATACCCTCTATGTGTTCTGATCACAATGGAATGAAACTAAAGTGAACAGCAAGAGACGCTTCTGAAAGTATACAAATACATGGAGACTGAACCACACACTTTTGAATGGTCATCGATAAAGTCAGAAGGAGAATTAAAAATTTTTAAAACAGAAGAAAATGGAAATAAAACATAACAGAACTTATGGGATGCAGCAAAAACAACACTAACAGGAAAGTTACAGCAATGAGCGCTAAATGAAAAACTGAAAGGTTTCAAAGAAACAACCCAATGATGTATTTCAAGGACTTAGAAAGCAGTAACAAACTGAAACCAAAATTTAGTGGGAGGAAAGAAAGAAATGAAATAGAGCATAAAACAACAAAACAAAGATTAATGACACTAACAGTGGGTTCTTTGAAAAGATAAACCAAATTGACCAAACTTTAGCTACACTATCAAGCGAGACAGAGACATGGAGAAACGGGGGGGGGGGGTGAGAAAGAACTCAAATAATGTTAGAATTGAAAAGGGAGACTTTACAACAAATGCCACAGAAATACAAAGAATCATTAGGGATTATATTGAAAAACTACATGCTAACTAAATAGAAAATCTTGAAAAAAAAAAAAAAAAGAAAAGAAAACCAGACTTCTGGACACATGACCAAAATCGTGCTAACCAAGAAGATGGTTAAAAAGCCTGAATGAACCAATAACATATGAGATTTAAGCAGCAACAAAAATTCTCCCCACAAAAAAGCTCAGGACTGGATGATTTCACTGCTGAATTTTATTATATTAACCTATTAAATAACTACTAATACCAAGAATTCAAAGGGAAAAGTCCTTTTTAAACTCAGTCTACAAAGCCAGCATTATCTTGCATCCCGGTTTCCATTGTTCTGTGTGTCTGTTTTTATACTAATATCACACCATTTCGGTTATTGTGGCTCAGCAACAAGAATTGAAATCCCTGTACATTGTGGTCACTACCTGATACATGACTTGGGTGTAACAAAGACAAGTTGCAATCAGAAAAACTTGACTAGAAAGATGCTGGAACTTGAAGCCATTTGAAAGGAATCAATACATTATACTCAAAATATGCCACTTTACCATAGTGATTACTTTGAGCTAGAGGCAATTGATAAACAGCAGATGCAAAGCAGGCTTTTGGCCCTCCCCATTTTTACCTTTAAAGCAGAGTATAAATTTCCTGCGAGAATGGTGCCCTACCTGCGCCAAGAGGAAGAAAACAGTCTTATTGCTGGAGACAGGAAGTCAATGCTGAGATGAATCTATACAAATAAACCTCACCAAACGACCCTAATCTTCCAGTACGTTCCCCCATATATTTCCAAGTCACTTTCCAACAATTTACTGCCTCTAGCCCAAACTTCTTTTTCCTTTGTCTTGTCATGGTCCCACATATATTATTCCTTGTTAAAATGATATACATGCCACGTAGGTATAACTGCTTCTTTGGGGTCTTCAATTCTGTAAAGCACTCCCCTCTCCCAACCATGCCACATAAAAACACCAACAAAATAAAAAGTGCGTGCTTTTTCTGTTAATCTGTCCTTTGCCGGTTCAATTCACCAGCTCCCTGCACTGAACCCAAGAGGGCAGAGGAGAATTATTTCCTCCTCTGTACCTGTGAACTGAAGAGCAAGAAAGGGTTCAGCACAGATGTGAGCACTGCCTTACAGACAATTCCTTCCACTAAAGCACAGAATATCTCAGAGACTGATAGAAAGCAACAGGCCTCAGATATACTTATTGATTGATCAGGGACTGTAGCAACTGATTAACACTACTTTCTTAAAAGGCTGTCTTGTATCAGTTACCTCTCTAGAGTTGGTGGTTTGCAAGAGAGCAGATTTAATACAGGACAAGTATAAGTTACAACATTCACACACACAAGCCAAATGCAGGAAGAGTGCAGAACGTCTATCTATGCACTAGAGACCCGAAAGATCCAATCAAGGGCTGGAAGCCCACAGCACTGTCCCATGTAAGTCTGCGTCTGCACAAAAAGGCTGAAGAAATCTATACTGGAGCCAGGGTGTGACACTCACAGTGGAGATGAAGACCAGAGCTCCCCCGAAGCAAACAGCAGCCATCCCCAGTGACAACAAGGACCTGAGCTCCTCTTACGAAACAGCCACCGCCTATCTTCTGCTGCTGTTCTCCTTTAGACTACATTGGCAATAGACTTCAGGTGGCTCTTCTACACCCAGAACCACAAAAACTCATTTCAGCTGGGCATTCCTGCTCAAGTTCACCACAGTAATAAGTCCACCACAATCCACCCCTGATCAACTTGATAACCAGACACGTTTCTTTAAACCATAGTCTCCAGTAGCAGATTTATGAAGAGTAAACATAAGTTGGTCTGTTCAGATGTACATCAACGATACAATTCTTAGTACACTCATTCTCACAGAAACAAATATTCAAAGGAGTCTCAACACTGACTACAAACAAGTGTCCAAAAACTACAATTATACCTACAAATATACAACTCCATTCTGTCTCTCTTGCTTGCTCTAAGACAATAATTTGATTACTAAGTACAATATACCAATACACTCACATTAAAAAATACAGCTTCGAATTTTAAAACTCCTTTGGTTTCCATTAACTTTAACAACAGAGCATGGCAACACTGAAAAATCCCCTAGAGGATCTCCTGCACTCCAAATACACTCTTCCCTTCTGGTCAAAGACCTCAATTCAATTTTCCATTGTCCTGTTTCTTCTCCACAACTACACTCTCCTCTGTCCTCCTTGCAACCCGCAGCCCCCTCTTGCCACACGCTTCAGGTCACCTTGCTCTCTCTCTGCTCTGTTACCAACATAGATCTGGCCAAAAGCCTTCAACAGTAACTATGCTGCCTCCCCAACCCCAGACTGTGTTGAAATTTTTCTGCTACCCAGGCAATATCTCCAAACACAAGCAAATTGCAGACCAACCTCTGCCAAAGCACACATATACCTCCTGGGATCCAGCAGCCAATGCAGTCTTTTTTCAACAGAGGCCTCCCAAGCCTCATCCTCACTGGCAACATTTCCATCAGTTACTCTGGTTTTCCACACTCTAACCAGAGTCTCCCATATAATAAGTTTAGAGCATTCCAGGGTTGCCTCTTTGGCCAGTCTCTCAAAACCCTTCCAAATTAATTGCAAATGCTCTTAAGCAAGGACCCTCACCTCTCCGGTACCAATTTCATGTATTAGTTACTTTTCTAGAGTCAATGGTTTGCAAGAGAGCAGATTTAATACAGGACAGGTACAAGTTAGAACATTCACACACACACAAGCCAAATGCAGAGGAGTACAGAACGCCTACCTATGTGTTGGAGACCTGAAAGATCCAACAAGTGCTGGGAGCCCAAGGCACTGTCCCATGTAAGTCTGTGTCTGTGCTAAAAGACTGAAGAAATCTATACTGGAGCCAGGATACAACACTCACAGCAGAAATGAAGACCAGAGCTCCCCTGAAGTGAACAGCAACCGTCCCCAGCGACAATAAGGCCCTGCGCTCCTCCTACAAAACAGCGGCCGCCTATCTTCTGTTCCTATTCTTTAGACTGTGTTGGCAATAAACTTCAGGTGGATCTTCCACATCCAGAGCCACACCAACTCAATTCAGCTGGACATTTCTACCCAGGTTGACCATAATAATAAGTACACAACAGGCTGAGTGGCTTTTTATCCCTATTAATGTCATATAATTTGGGTATAATTAAGTACTTATTTCTTAATTTTTCTCAATTCCTTGGAATTCTATAGAGGAACCGTGAGGACCATTCTCCAAATTGAGCAACTTGGTTTCTCGACTTTCCTTTGGAAAAGTTCAAGGGTGCTTAATTATCTTCTAGGCTGTCTAAATCGGTATAAGATTCCAAGCTTTAGGATCCTTGATAGCTGTAACTAGCTTATGTAAAGCTGCTCAAAGAAGGTCCTATAGCCTATTTCTTCCTTCTTAAGTTTTCTAAACACCTCTAAAATGCAACATTTGCATGTACAATGGGTAGGCTCAAACCTACAGCTGTGCTGACTGTGAAGCATTCCACCCAGGGCAGGATCTCTGCTCTCAGGGTAAATTAAAGGGAGACTAGATGTGCTGCCATTAAGTAGGTGCTCATTGATAGATGAGTGTTAATGAAGAAGAGCTAACTTGCCTGTGGATTGCTTTAGAGGGGACTGGCTCTAAATATCGGCTACTTTTCAAGAAACATAGACATTGTAATGAAACCAATAGAGACGATGAAAAGAGTGTCTCTTCTCACTCTCTAATCTGCACACTCTCTCTGGCCCCAACTCATATAGATGTCCGGTATTTCCCAGGAACGATTTTTTTTTTAAAATGGGTTACAGTGACTGTGTTAGTAAAGCTCATGGATCTCACTCGTGAGGTATTTCGAGCCAAGAAATCCATCACATCCAACACACAGTCAACTTGAAAATAGGCACCTTTGCTCAACATTATCTATAAGAAAGTAGATAATACATTTGCTTCTTGTAAAAATGTGTTCCGTGAAATAAGAACACAGAGCTACATTGGTATAACTCTGTGGCTCTCGACTGACAGGCTGATTATTCTGAAAAGAGCCTTTCTTCTGAAGGGTTCAAGCATTTCTCATATAACTTAGAACAAAACGACAGCCACTTGATAAGAAAATGTAGCACTGGTATTGAGACTACTTGAATGCAGCACATTCTTTAAAAGTTAACAAGGGCAGAATTCACAGAATTTGTAAGCAGGTACAAAGTTTCTGTCCTGGTTATAGCCAAGGTGACATAGTTTCTGACATTTCAGCAACCAACAAAGACAGCTGACATTTACTGAGTGCTTACTACGTGCTAGGCATGGTGTTCAGTGTAATTGCTTAATTTTTTATACCACTGAGGTGGGATTAAAAAACTGGAATTGTCCCCATATGAATGATGATGAAAACACTTAACATTCACTGAACATAGGAAGTATTCTAGAGGCTATCTGATAATTACTGCATTTAATCCTTTAAGTAAAATTATCTAAAACTTGTACAAATAGGGCAAAAATACTACCATGACCTTTCAAAGACTTAGAGAACAATATCTGATAAACCTGCATAGGAGACACAGGATTCTCTGGGAGTTAACTTTGATTTATCATTTGCTATTGATCAGGTCCCAGACTCTGTAATGTTACTTTTTACTTTTAGAAAATTCATATGTTACTTATGATTTTTACCAGTTATTTCTACTCTATAGAAAAAATAAGCCCACACATCATATTCTTATAGGGCATTAACTGGTTTTAAATCAAATGTTATAATTTTATCCCAACATTTCTTTCTACTTTCCAAATTCCTTGCAACTTCCATTACAACTGTCTTGCTATCCTCCCACTGCCATTATGAGTCAAATCTGACACAGTCCTTGCCATGTATTTCTGTGATAACTATGTACGTTTTTCAAAATTATAGTTTGCTAATACAATGATCTTTTCAGAGAATCATTATAGTCATTATCATCATAGGAAATTTGAGAAAAATGAGACTTAGAGTAGTTACTTACCCAAGAACATACAAACACTAAGTAACACCCATGCAGTCTGCTACCAGAGTTTATATGTTTAACTTTGCCTGAGACACTAGAGTCAAGACGGCTGAGGAGGCTGAGACATTAGAAGAGGTAAATAACTTCACGAATAAGACCATGTTCTAGTAAGTAGGAGGCTTGGTTATTCTGGCCCTGATCTCACATGCATAGCACCTGTTTTGCTGTATATCGCATGAAAGTATTGCACAAGGTCTAAAGGAAGTAATTCATGAAGGGGAAGAAGGGAATTCAAACGCATTTTAATTATTATCTCTTTTGCAAACTCCATCAGGGTTACATCCCATGAAACCAAAACCAAAATAAGACAATGAAACAAAAGAACAGTTCGAAACCATAAAAGTGACAAAGTAATTTTCTTTTCTACATCAGCATTTTTTTCCTTTGCCAAGTCAACAAACAAGTTTCGCTAATTAATTGCCAGGGTTCCAAACTCTTGATTTTGTATTCAGTCTGATTTGCATTTCAATGCCATTAAAGAAGATTCCTGGAAAGAAATTTAGGGGATGAGTCTGTTGCTGGTACACTTGCCAGTGAGAAAGCCAACTTTACTATTTACCAAGTGAATCAGTGTGTGAAGTGACTAGCACTCACTACACACAAATTTCTGAGTAGTCAGGAACACATATGCCTTTCAACACTTCTGCCAGACAGACCCATAATTTGAGGTTTCCTTAGAAGACCATGGGATAGAGTCCTTCTCACTGAGTGACCTAGAGATACAATACATTGGCGAGCAGGAGTTGCTTGTGGAATACATCCAGAGGTGTAACCAGAGCGGGAAATCAGGTGGGTCTTTGGCTCACTCTGACCAAAGGCAGCAGTCAGTCCTTTGTCCTTCACTCAACTGATGGTTGCCAGAAGCTCACATTTCACCTAGTGTCACCACATTATCCCTTAAAACAACGAAAACCAAACCCCAAACTCCAGTTTTATGTAAAAATGTCTGCCTTTAAATGTTCGTAATTATTTTAATTTTTAAACAAAACATATCCAAAGTCCAAATTTTGTTTAGAGGTTATTCACTTGCAACTCCTGCTTTAAATTAACCTATTATGAGAAAAATCTAGATTTATTCAGAAATTAAAATGAGGCATAGTTATTGTTTAAAGAGATGGCTTTAGGGAGCAAGTTCTCTATATTTAAAATTTGTGATGTTCATGGAAACTTAATTTTAGATTCATCTGGAGAAATAAATTATGTAAAATACCTGTTTGCCGAGGCTACCAAATTTGGCTTGAATTTGAGTTCAGAACAATCCTAATTAAACCTAACACTTCATTTGTTCGACATACAAGGTGGCCCAAGGTGACAAATTTGCAAGCTACTAAACATACCAGAGTAGATGAGATTTGGTTCTGGAAGAGCCCTGTTCACAGGTGGATAATATGTAAAGTGGCAAAAATACAGATGAATTTAAAATCGACAGTCAGGATTTGAGTCCTGATTCTCATGGTTACTGGCTCTACTACCTGTTACGGGGTCTATTGCTCGTTCTCAGTTTTAGCTTCCTTGTCCATTAAATATGAGAAATAATACCACCATTCTGAGAAGACAATCACTGGCTTATGATAGCTCGACTTACAGTTTTTCAAATTATCAGTGCTTCTAATGTTCCTATGAATGTTGCTCTATTCCTGAGCTGTGATATGTGCTGTGATCCTCTCTGAGGACGTTGAGCGGCAGCAGTGAGCCGCAGCTTCTAGTCAGCCATGTAATCACGAGGGGAAACAACCCACGTGGTATTGTGCACTGCCTGGCCAGCATTTGGGGGATATTGTGTTTTCACATCCCATGTTGTCTATAAAAAGCCCATCTGTGTGTGTACATGAGATATTCAATGCTTCATTACCAAATAAACTGTGTGCTAGTTGATTTTGCCCATCTGCAGACTAAGTGTTCTGAGCATGTTTAAGGTAGGCTAGTCTGAGTTGTGATGTTCAGTAGGTTAGATTTATTCAATGCATTTCAATTTAAGATTTTTTTTCAATTTAAGATTTTTTTTCCTATTTAAGATGGGTTTATCAGGACATTAGTCCATCAAGTTGAGGAGTATCTGTATGTGAAAACAATAGATAAATAATGAAAATTCAATAGTTTACTAAATAGATTTTTTTGCAAAATTCCCTCTCTGGCTTTATTAAATATTTTGTTGCAAGTGATATAAACCCAGCTCACATTTTTTGGGCAAAAGAGTGCCTTTTTTGAATAATAAAAATATATTTTGTGCAAGCAAAAGAAGAGTTGAATAACCGAAACACAGAAGGGGCAGGGCGTGCCTGACAGGAAGCCTGCAGCCCTATCGGGAATCTCGCTCTCATTCTCTGCTCTGAATTTCTGCAGCTCAGCTTCCTCTATTCTACAGTCAGATACTACAGACAGTGTCCAGTCCTCATGTTTCTTAGCTCTTGCCTTCAGAGAAGGACTATCTCTGTGATTTTAAGACTAGTTTAAAGGGAAGGGCCTTGTTACATTCGGCTGTAGCAAGCATCCACTTTATAACCAATCACAAGAGACCATGGTAGTAGGTCTTGTACTAGAACCATACAAGTACATGAAGAAGAAAGTTTCAAGGAGCGGGGGAGATGCTTGTCCCATGAGAAGGAATGAGTATTGGACAGACACAGAGGCCAACATCTCAGCCTCTTAGGGTCTGGTGCAGGACACAAGAAATTGACTTCTTCCACCAAGAGTATTTGCCATCTGGGAAACAGGGCTCCTAAAGGAAACACAGATTGAGATTGTTTTTAGGGAGAGGTTGTGACCTCTGCGAAGTCAAGAAATGACAAGTACCTACCCCTCATGTGATCTCAAGTTATTATGCTGCATATTGGATAAGTCGGACTCAGGTTTTCTCATCTCAACTAGTTTAATTCTCCAGCTAATGTCCTGTCAAAACCCTTTCCTTCTGTGTTCTCTACTTCCTCTGAGAGGTTCTGCCTTATAAGCGCATCGAATGTTAGCCATACAGACTTCACCTTTTATTTCTCTTTTTGCAATAACACTAGACACTGGAGTAATGAAACACTTTCTAACAATTATCTAATCTGATGCTTATAGCAGCTCTACCAGGGGCAGGATAAATATTATCACATTTTTACAAATCAGAAGTAATTTCAAATCAGAAAACAGAATTGAATCAAGAGCTAAGCCCACTATGTGATGTGATTTTTATTTTGAATCATCGTATGCTTACTTTTCCCACTAGACTCATAAATTTCTATTAGGAGGAAAATCTTTTTCTCTACCCTGTTATGTTCAGTGATAAGGAACTGCAAATTAGACTAACAAAAGACATATTAACATGAGAAAATGCATATAATTCTTATTCATAATTACAGCACAAAATTTCAAAAAGCAAAGGTAAAACTCAAATGTTGGACTCCAGAGTTTACATGCCGTTTTAACAAAAGCGAGTTTGGGCTTTGAGAAATAATAAATTTGGGGGAAATGACTACAAAATATATCAGGAACTAATATGAGGTTTATTTTAGTAAGACTTCTTTATGCAAACTCGTCTCAGTGTTGACTGTGCTTCTTGTGAAGAGTCCCTCCCGTCTTCCTGACATAGCTGAAACTTTCAAAAGGCAGAGCTGAGAACTCTTCCTACCCTGTTCATTCTCACTTGCTTTAAGTTCAAAATAATCCCTGTTCCAAAGTGGTGTATTTTGGGGTGGCATATCATTATCACTTCATTCCTCTAAGGACTAGACCCTTCTTGGCTTCAAACCATGCTGCAATGAGTGCAGAACACAGAACTATGTTGGATATGTGCCACGATGACCTGAGCTGTCCAATAGATGATTCTGTGGTACCCTTTTTACCCTCAAGTGGGCTGCAGATTTCAGAATTCTCTGGCAATTTCACTACATGATGCCGCATGAATCCAGAGCCCCCATAAAGCCACATGGCAGGGACAACATGCTATCACTGCTGCTAACTGCACACAGAAAAAGTATTCCGCAGGATGCCACTCCCAGATGTTTTTAAATTTACTAAGATATAATTAATATAGAGTGTAGACTGTACAGTTTGGCAAATTGTAGAGTGTACAGTTCGACAAATTTTGACTTTTTAAATGCTTGTGAAGCTATCATAACAGTCAATGTACTGAACATATGTATCACTCCCCAAAATTTCCTCATCCCTCTTTGCATGTCTCTCTCCCCTGGAAAGCTCAGATCTGATTCCATCACTATGCATTGGTTTGCATTTTTCAAGAATCTTATATAAATGAAATTACATTGTATCTGCTTTTTTTTTTTGGCTTCTATCGCTCAGTATAGTTATGTTGAGATTCATCCATATCTTTGTGTGCATCAATAATTTATTCCTTTTTACTGCTGAGTACCCTTCTATTGAATGGATATACCACAGTTTGTCTATTCACCTATTGATGAATGTTGGATTGTTTCAGTTTAGGGACACTGAAAATTAAGCTGATAGAAGCACTAAAAAAGTTGTTATATGGACACATATATATTTTATTTCTCTGGGGGGAGATACCTAGGATTTAACTAGATGGGTCATATAATAAGTATATGTTTAACTTCTTTAAGAAATGAGGTTTTCCAGGTACCTCTCCCTTGAGGGCCCACAATCTATTTCCTTGTGTACTTTTAAAATTCTGCCTAATAAATTCTTTTTGTGCCTCTTAAAAAAAGAAACGAGGCTTTCCAAAGTGATACCTTTTATATTTTCACCAACAATGCATTAGATTTCCAGTTCCCCCATATCTTTGGCAATATTTGGTGTTTTCAATCTTCTGCATTTTAGCCTTTCTAAAGGTATGTAGTGACACTTCACTGTTATTTTGATTTGCATTCCCCTCAGGACTAATGATACTGAACATTTTTCTTGGGCTATTTGTATATCATTTTTGATGAAACAGACAAAAACCTAGTTCATTTAAAATTTATTATTTATTGAGTTTTGCAAATTCTTAATGTATTCTAAATACAAATCAATTATTAGATATGTATTTTGCAAACACATCTTCCCAATATACAGCTTTTTGTTGTTACCAGCATTTTTCTTTTTTTTTTTCTTTTTTTTTGTTGTGCTGGGGATTGAACTCAGGGTCTTGTGCTTGCAAGGCAAGCACTCTAGCTACCAGCATTTTTCAAAGAAAATTTTTTTTAAATTTAAGTGAAATCTAAACTTATCCATTTGCTTTTTTTCTGGTACATGTTTTTGATGTTGAATATGTTTGAATATTTAGAAATCTATTGAGGTCACAAGATAGAGGGATAGAGATATCAAGCACCAACCTTCTCATCCACAAAGAACCAAAGCAACAAGGACATAGGTCCTAATTACTTTCATTGCTGGAAGAAAATACCCAACACAAGTTAGAGGAGGAAAGATTTACTTTAGCTCACGTTGTGTAGAGGTTTCGGTCCAGATTTGGCTGGCTTCAAGGCAGAGCAGCATGGCAGGGGGCATGGCAGAGGAGGAGTTCACGGCAGGCAGGAAGAAGCAGTGAGCCTTCCTTCTTTCTCTTTTTATTGCATCCTGGTTCCAAGCCTATTGGTTGGTGCCGCCTACACCCAGGGTCAGTCCTCCATCCTCAGTAAATCCGTCATCCACATCCAGAACTATGCTAAACCAATCAGTGGGCTAATCCAGCATCACACACCCATTATCCAGTCACTCCTAAAAGGCCCACTTATAGGTCATGAGGCTTTGGGGGAACATCTAGATATAAGCCACAACAACATAGTTGCTTTTTGAGATGAGTGATTATGAGAGGACCCTGGAAGTCAGCAGACAGAGATTGTAACACTGTAACAGACAGAGACCTGAAACAACATCAAGAAAGAAAAAAATTACTCCAACATCTGTCACCTCGGCTCCATGGTGAAGGGACAGAGTCTTCCCTTTGCAGGGGGGTAAGAGTGAAAGAGCCGGTGTGGATGCTGGCAATCCTGGCTATAGAAGTCTTCCTAATCCCCAGTAATGTGAAATCTACACGGTAGCCTTGTTTTGGAAAAGGATCTCGCATCATCTCCCAGTGAACACCCATGGTGCTATTCTAGAGCTCATCTTGAGAACTGGTGTATTGTTAGAGTTTGGACAGCTCTAGTGGTCAGAAATCCCTGCTCGTTCCATCCTGAGACTCCCTGATATTCTACTACCCTGGCTTAGTGGGTAGCTGCCTTATAAAGCCAATTTGGCCTAGGAAAGTAATTGTGATCTAAGCTTACAGGGTTCCTCGAGATGGAGAAGACAAGTGTTGTGACATCGAGGTGAATGCAAGGTGCCACCCTGGGCAACTAGGAGATCGGGGCGTTTGCCTTCTAAAATCAAGGGTGTGGCCAGCTATGTGCAGACTCGTGCCAGTGCCAGATCTAAAGACAGATACCCATCCGGTTCCCCTTGCCACTCCTGTCTGTGCTGCACTCAGGTGCCTGTTACTGACAGGGCCTAGAGAGAACACCACATTCCCGCTGATGCCCATAGAGACGGCAGGTGTTAAGGGGGTTCCAACTGTTACTCCTACCTGCAAGTGCACATGGCCAGAAGGGGGCTAAGAGGAAATTTGCCTGGCACCAGCCACAGTCCTACTCTTGGGCGTATGCTGCCACCCAAGCTACACTGTTCCTGCTTCTGCCCTTCTCCCCAAACATGTCTGACCGCACACTGTTGTCAGGACCGGGTATCAATGCCATAGAAAGGCTACTATTCTTCCCCCCACTGCCTCTCTTTATGCAGCATCCCGGCCCCCACCCCTGACTGGTCAGAATTTTAGGACCCTCACTATTGAGGGGCTGCCAGCACCAGAGCCCCTTACTAGTAGCAGAGCTAGCAGCAACAGTACCTGTCTGCACTACACCTCTGAACTGCTCGAGTGTCTCCATTCTTGCACAGTTCATAGAGACAGTGGGTCTCTGTAACTTTGCCACATCATACATTGGGTCCATATTCACTACTCACAGCAGGAAAAGCTCTAGCTCAGTGATGGAGTACCCTTTGAAGCTTTCAAAGATACAAACAGCCCGCTGCAGCCTGCATGCCATAGGTTCGCCACCACTGCTCTAGGGAAACTATACCCTGGTGTTCGACTGGAAATAAAGCTAGTATCACATAACAGATGTGGCACATCTTCAAGAGAAACAATGTACATAGAAGTCTACTCCATAAAAATGCTAGAAATATCTGTTCCACCAGATGCATAAATTTTAACATGGGAGAACAAGAAATATGAGAAGTAGGAAATATAAGGCCTCCAGAAGAGCATAATAATTCTCCAGCAGAACCCAAAGAAATCAATTGAGATGAAATTCATGACAAATAATTTTACAGAATGATTCTTACAAAGCCCGATGAGATCCAGGAAACAACAGATAAACAGTCACAGTTGAGACTCAGCAACAAACTACATCAAAAGGAAGCCCTTAGAGCACAAAGGTCATTCAAACTCTCACATTCAGACAGAAAAAAATAGAAACAGTGAAGACAGCATTCAAGACCATAAGAGCACCATTAAATCAATAAATACCTACATTTTGAGAATACCAAACATGAGAAAAACGTTAAAGGCATAGAAAACTTGTTCAATGAAATAATAGCAGAAAATTTCCTCCCTCTTCAGAAAGGCACGAACATTCAGGAAGCTTACATGACCCCAAATGGTATGATTTTAAAGATTCTCATCACAGCATATTTTGATCAAACAATAAAAACCAGAAGATAAAGAAAAAATCTAAAATCTGCATGAGAAAAGTGCCAAGTGACATTAAAGTTATCCCCACTAGACAACAGCAGATTTCTCGCAGAAACCCTATAGGCCACTGAGGAATAGAATGACATGTTCCAAGCCCTGAAACAAAATAACTGCAAACAAGGATTTCTATTCAAAGCAAGGCTAGTCTTTAGAAAAGCATAGATGTCATCCTTCCAAGACAAGCAAAAACTAAAAGAATTAGTGTCTGGTATACCAGCCTTACAAAAGATGGCCAAGCAAGTGCTACATCTAGAAAAGAAAGAAACTACATAACTATGATCATGATAGCATGTGAAAGGATAAATCCTATTCAAAGAGTAGATAGACGAAAAAGAAAAGAATTAAATATCAATACTCTAAATCAGCAAACCACAAAGATGAATGAAAGGGAAAAAATATTCAAAAAATTAAAAGAAAGTGAACAAAAATGGCACAAAAAAGGCTCAGCCTTTCAATAACAATCGTAAATGTAAACAGACTAAATTCTCCATTAAAAGATATCGACTAGCTGAATAGAAAAAAAGCAACCCCAACAATATGCTCCCTATAATCCACTCACACTACCTATTTTTATGGCTTAAATGTGAAGTGTCCCCCAAAGATTCACGTATTGATGGCTTAATCTCCAATGAAGCAATATTCAAAAGTGGTCCCTATAGAGGTGATTAAATAATGGTGCACTAACTTATCAGAAGATCAAACCATTGATAAATTCACAGATCAAAACGGGCTTACTAAGAGGTAGAGCTGACTGGACGAGGTGGGTCACCAGGAGCATAGCTTCGAAAGATCTATTCTTGTCCCCAGCCCTTCCTCTGTCTCTGGTTGTCTTCCTGCTGTGTTTCTTGACTGCCATAAGGTAAGCTGTTTTCCTCACCATGTTCTTCCATCATGATATTTCTGCCTGGGAGCCAGCCTCCAATGGACTGAAACTTCTGAAACAGTCAAAATAAATCTTTAATAAAGAATTAAACTGCGTATGTCAGATATTTCGTCCCAGCAACACAAAGTTGATTAACACACCAGAAAAGATATACACAGACTGAAAGTAACAGGATAAATAATGATATGTCAAGCAATTAGAAACCTAAAGTGATCATGAATAGCTGTACTTATGTCTGACAAGATATACTCTAAGAAAAAAAGTAAGAAGAGATGGGGGTTGGGGATTTAGCTCAGTGGCAGAGTGCTTGCCTAGCAAAGTCAAGGCCCTGAGTTCCATCCCCAGCAGACCCCTCCCCCCAAAAAAGAAGAGACAATGAAAGTTACGATATAATGAGCAAGGGATAAATTCCATGAGAAGATATAATGATTCTGTACTATATGTACCTAATGTCGAAGGACACAAATTAAAAAAAAAAAGAAAACTATGATACCTAAAGGGACAAATAGGCTTCAACACAATAGTAGTTTGGTGCTTCAATACCCCAGTTTCATCAACAGACAGATCATCCAAGCAAAAATAAACAAACAAAATAAACATCAGAAATAAACTACACAGGGGCTGGGGATTTAGCTCAGTGATTAAAGTGCTTGCCTTGCAAGCACAAGGGCCTGAGTTCGATCCCCAGCACCACCAAAAAAAAAAAAAAAAAGAAAGAAAGAAACTACACTATAGATCAAATAGATTTGATATTTGCTGAACATTTTGTCCAACAGCTGCCAAATAAGCCATCCTTTCATCAGCAAATGGAATGTTCTCTAGAACAGACCATATACTAGACTATAAAAAAAGTCTTAAGAAATTTTTAAAAATTAAAATCATACCTTGTATCTTTTGTGATCAAAAGGGAATAAAACTAAAAGTCAATACCAAAAAGAATTTAGAAACTATACAAATACATGGATACTAAACATAATTTGAACAAACCATGGATCATTACAAAAAGGAAAAATTTTAAATTTCTTGAAACAAATGAAAATGGAATATAGCATAGCAAAGATATGGGATACAAGAAAAGTAGTCTAAGAGGCGAATTTGCAGAAGTGCCTACATGAAAACTCAGAAAGATTTCAAAAAATAATGATATATTTCAAATGTTCAGAAAAGCAATAACAAGAACAACAAAATCTCCAAAGTTATTAGAAGGAAAGAAAAGCTCAGAGTAGAAATAAATGAAATAGGGACTAAAAAGAAACACAAAAAATAAAACAAAGGCATGTTTTTAAAAATATAAATAAAATAGGCAAACATTTAACTAGAAGAGAACCCAGATAACTGAAGTTTGCAGTGAAAAGGGAGCTATTACAACAGATACCACAAAAATATAGATCATTAGCAGTTGTTTTTAAAAAGATAGATACCAACAACTTGGAACACTTATGAGAAATGGACAAACTTTAGACACACATGACCTGTCAAAATTGAACAATGAGGAGTTAAAAAACCTGAATAGACAAATAAAGAGATTGAATCAAAAAGTTTCCCAACAAGGAAATGCTAAGGATCAGATAACTTTACTGCCAAAATTTAATAACTTTTAAAGAAGAAATCATGTCAGTTATTCTCAAATTATTCCATAGAATTGAAAGGAGAATTCAAACAAGCTTTGAGCCCAGGATTATCTTTTACCAAGACTGGAGAAAGACACAACAACAACAGCAACAAAGATAACTATAATAACCATATGTCAATATCCCTTTATAAACATAGATGCAAAAATCAAACAAATACTAGCAATTCAAATAGACGTACATCAAAGCGATCATATACCATGAGCACATTTGTTTCATTTCAGGGATACAAGGATGGTTCAACATATGCAAGTCAATAAACGAAATGCATCACATAATAGAATGAAAGACAAAAGTTATGTGATCAATAACTTACAGAAAAGCATTTGATAAAATTCAATATCATTTCATGATAAAAATCCTGAACAAATTAAATGTAGAACTATCATACCTCAGCATAATAAAGGCTACACAAAACAAGCCCACAACAAACACCATACTGAATAGGGAAAAACTGAAAGCATTCTTCCTAAGATCAGGAACAAGATAAGAGTTATAGTTTAGATCTGAATGTCCCCCAAAACCCTCGTGTGCTGAAGCTTTTGTCCCCAGCCCATGGTGCTATTGGGAGATAGTTAAAAACTTTAGGAGATGGGGCAAGTTGGAGGAAGTAAATAACAGGGATCATGACTTTGAAGGATATATTTGGTCCCCAGGCCCTTTTCTTGCTTGCTTCCTCTCTCTCTCTGCTTCTTGGCTACCCTGAGGTGAACAGCTTTGCTTCTCCACATGTTCCTTGCCATGATGTTCTGCCTCACCAAAGGCCCAACAACAATAGAGTCAATAATCGTAGACTAAAGTCTCTGAAAACATGGGCCAAAATAAATCTTTCTTCCTTTAAGTTGATGTCTTCTGGTATTTTGTCATAGCAACAGGAACCTAATGCGAAAGTGGCCCTCCCACAGCTTTCATTCTATGTAGGACTAGGAGTTCTACCCAGAGCAATTAGGTAAAAGAAAGAAATAAAAGACAGACATAGGAAGGGAGGAAGTCAAACCATATCTAATTGCAGATATGGCTTAATACATATAGAAAAACCTAAAGACTCTACCAAAACTCTCGTAGAACTGATAAATGAATTCAATAAAGTAGCAGGATACAAATCAACATTAAAAATCAGTAACTTTTCTATATACCAACAATTATTTTGCTGAGAAAGAAATAAAAAAAGCAATCCCATTTACAACAGCTACAAAAAATAAAATGCCTAGGAATAAACTTAACCAAGGAAGTGAAAGACCTTCTGTGTTCATGGATTAGAAGGTTAATGCAGTTATAATGTCCACACTACCCCAAGCAATCTACAGAGTCAACGGAATTCCCATCAAAATATAATTTTTCAAAGAACTAGAAAGTACAATACTAAAAATCATATGGAAGCACAAAAAATCCCAAATAATTAAAGCAATCTTAAGTGAAGAGAACAAGGTCAGAAGCATCACACTATCTGATTTCAAGACATATCACGGAGACATAATAACTATAACAGGATGGTATTGGCATAAAAACAGAAACAAAGATCGATGGAATGGAATAGAGGTCTTAGAAATAAACTCACACAGGTACAGCCAACCGATTCCCACTCACACACCAGAAATACACATTGGAGAAAAGACAACCTGTCCAATAAATAGTGCTCTGAAAATGGTATATTCATATGCAAAAGACTGAAAATTGACGCCTATTTCTCACTATGTGCAAAAATCAACTCAAGATAGACCAAGACCTAAATACAAGATCCAAAACTCTGAAACTACTAAAAGGGGAATCATTTCAAGACATTGGTACAGGCAGTGATTTTGGAGAGGTAGGACCCCAAAAGCACAAGAAAAAAAAGCAAAAATTGACAATGGAATTACATTAAATTAAAAATCTTCTGCGGAGCAAAGGAAAAAAAAAACAGAGTGAAAAGACAATGTATTGGCTGGGGATTTAGCTCACTGATTAGAGTGCTTGCCTTGCAAGCACAAGGGCCTGAGTTCAATCCCCAGCACCAAAAAAAAAAAAGACAATGTATTGAATGGAAGAAAATATTTGCCAAATATTCACCTGACAATGCTTAAAAAGTAGAGTACATAAGAAGCCCAAAAAACCTTAAGAAATAAACAGATAATCTAATTTAAAAATGGGCAAATAGGATAGAAGAAATAAAGAGGTATAAAGGAGATAAGGAAAATTATAATTTAAAACTTGTATTTTTAAGAAGACAGTAGCTTCAGGACACAATCAGTTACCCAAGTTTATCTATATGTATACTCTCTGGGCTTGTTTATGCTTCTTTCCTCCCAAGTCCATTACACCCAAAATCCCTTGAAGATACTTTAACTCCATAAATCAGCTAAATTGATAAGATAAAAGGCAGAAACCTGACTTTAAGAAATACAATAGATTATGCCTCTCTCTGCCTTTCTATTCTAAAATGTAGAATGGGCTACCTTTCACCTGGGCCATCATTTTTCTCCTACAAACCAAGTCCAAACTTTCTATAGATTAACAAATTCCACAGATTTCCACTGCCAAAAACATGTACATTATTTCCAGCCCCAGTCTATGATGCACCTCTCTCTTGAGGGTCCTCTATTTTCTTTGAGTGTGAACTTCAAATTGTGCCCAGTAAACCTAATGCCCCTTAAAAAAACAGGCAAATGATCTGAACAGGCACTTCACAAAAGAAGAAATACGAATGGCCAAGAAATAGATGAAAAATGCTCAATGTAAGCTATCAGGGAAATGCAAATCAAAAACTACAGTAACATCTTACCGCAGCTAGAATGACTATTAGCAGAAAAGAAAAAAACTGCTGACAAGCATGTGGAAGAACAGGAACTACTGATGGGAATATAAATTAATAGAGCCATTATGGAGAACAGCATGAAAGTCTCTCAAAAAACTAAAAATAGAGCTACCATAGTAGAGCTAGCCATCCCATTTCTGAGGAAATAAAATCAGCATATAAAAGAGATACCTGCACGGTCATGTTTATTGCTAAAATACAGAATCAGCTTAGGGGCCCATCAACAAATACATGGATAAAGATAATATGGTATGTATACAGGATTAAGCACTATCAGCCAAAAGGAGAATGAAATCACAGCATTTGCAGCAACATGGATGGAAGTAGAAGATGTTATGATAAGTGAAATAAGACAGATGCGGAAAGGCAAGCGTTGCATGTTCTCTCACATGTGGAAGCTGAAAAATGTCAACTTGAAAGTAGAAGAGTGAGCACTGAGATCGGGAAAGGTGGGGGAGAGGGTGGAAAATCGGGTTACATTTGTTCAGTTCCTGCTATACACATGCGTGCAAATATCACCCTTAATACCATTAATGTGTAAAATACATACTAATACATTAATTAACGTGAACGTATTTTTAAAGAAATAAATCTGTAACTTTAAGCAATTAACTGGGGAGAATGGGGAGGAGGAAGTGGTAAGGAAGAGAAAAGAATTTACTCCAAGAAGATGGCTCCAGCTAGCAATCTTGTACAAAGCTTTTATTCTATGGTGCACACATGTACCCACACAGACGTACTTACAGCACTTTCCACAAGAGATGAAAATGTTTTCAAACATTATTTTGGCTAGTGCTGTCATATTCTGTTGGCTTTATTTTTATTTTTTTTATTGGCTCCTTTGCTTTCCTCTTGATATAAATATTCAGGGGCTAGCTCGGAAGCAGATCACGTGTTTCAGAATACGAGCCCTTGGCAATCCTAAAAGCATTCACCCAAGATTAACTTTAATTCTATGCTGACGGCTGCTAGTACTTGCAGAGAAGTGCATGTCAATAATGCTGGGTAGTGCCGGAACATGTTAACTCCTAGTAGTGGCAAAACACATGCTCTCTTGTTGGGTGCCCCTGTGTCATCAAGGAAATTAGACGGTGTTAGTGCATGGGTTGCCACATATAAACTGGACAATGAAGCCAGGACTTAGGAGCCATGTTCTACTCTACATCTCAGCACCATGGTTGGTATTTTAATAGTCAGAAGTGTCTGATTCCTGATGACACTACTCGGCAGCAGACCCCACTCAAGACGCTTGGCAGGTGCCCAGTCTGTTCCAGTCCATCTCTCCCGCCTGCCTCTAGAGCCCTGAGGCAAATTTGAAAGCTCCATGTACACCCAGCATCTCCCAGCATCTTGTGGTACCTTGTAGCTTCCTGTCTGTTGTACAGCTGCAACTCAGCAACACCATCTGCAGCATGCCAACATGGTGAATTAAACTGCTAGAGAAATGCTTGAAAGAGAGTGCTCTCCCACTGAGTCCGCCTGCAGGGTTAAGGTCCAAGGTTCCCTCGAAGGCTGCAGTGTGGCAGGAGCAGGATTGTGCAGTGGTCTATAAAGGGAGAATGCATCACATTCTAGAGTGATTGGTGATGCGTATGATTGTCTGAAATTGCTCAGGGGCGCAGTTATGTCCATTTTTTTCCTCAGCTAGACATCTGTCACAAACCTATTGTCCTTGTTGTACAGAGCTCATGTTTTACTGAGAAACATCACTATAGCCGGGGGCTGAAGCCACATCTTCCTTACTGTATGCCAAGTGACCAGGTTGAACATATGATGAAAATTATTTGGAAGGAAAGTGGGGGAAAACGAGAAATAAAATCCACATTTCTGATGGATTAAAAATAGCAACAGTATAACAGAATGTTCTGTTGTGGAAGCAAAGAACTTTTTTCTGTCCAGAAATAGTCTTGAAGCCCAAAAAAGTGCTACACAGGTTCATTCTCTATTTCATAAATTTCCTCCTAAACTCTAAGGCTTCCACCAAAATATTTAGGTAAATTTGATGAGGAGGGGGTACTCAGCTTTTTAAAATATATAATGGTATTGGCTCTAAGAGAATTCTTGCACAAGACATGAAGTACCAGATAATCATTTGGGGGAAATAAGGCTACAGAGTCTAAGAAAGTTTCTCTGAAATAGAGGAAGCCAAGTTGTCATACACTGGAAAGACTGTGGAAAGGTGCCCAGCCAGGTTTCTGGTTATGCAGCTGCAGATTTTCCCACATGCTCAAGCAGATTTAGGGACCATGATGAAGAGGTCACCTCCAAAAAGGACCCCTGGGGGGAAAGGAAGGATTGACCTTGTGCCAGACAGATTGTACTTGAGGGGCTGGGGATTTAGCTCAGTGATTAGAGTGCTTGCCTTGTAAGCACAAGGGCCTGAGTTCGATCCCCGGCACCACCAAAAAAAAAAAAACAAAAACAAAAACAGATTGTACTTGAGCTATGACTGTCCTATACACAATTACAGACAGTATTTCACTCACCACAACCACACGACAATACTCTGAAGTGGACATTCCTTCTCTCACCTCTAACCAATGCTCAGAGGATTTTCCTCGATCCATTTACTTGCCCTAACATTTACTGAGCAGCTTTTATGTCAGCACTCTTTCACTGAGGATACAAAGACGAAGGAGACAAAGACTCTGACTTTGAGGAACTCATGATCAAATCAGCCTAATTCATGAGGACGGATATGTCAACTGAAAAATTACTGTACAATACTTTGTAACACATTGTCTTAACAGTGTCATTCAATCTGAGAAGCAAAGTAATGTTACAACAGAGGTAAGACTAGAGAAAAGACAGAAAACTGGTTCTGAACCTGTTGTGGAAGGCTTCTCATAGGAGTGACCTTGAATCAGGTTCTGAAAGGTAAAAGAAACAGGAGGAAAAAGAACTTGGCAAACAGAATTCTGAACTTTCATATCTCGGAATGGATTTTAAGGTCTGTCTGACAGTGAAATCTCTGTCCTTTCCATCAGATCCTAGGGTGCAAGACTTGGAGATTTCTCAGCTCCCAGAACCTGGCTGATGGCGGCCCGAATTGGACACCAAGAGTGAGCTCCAGCTTGGACTGAATCCAGAGCTTCTGAGACCTTTGCACAGATCCTGAGCATCACTAAGACTGGGCCCAAGAATCCTGATCACTTCCACCTTTTACTGGAGTCAGTTCACCCCAACATAATCTAGTGAGTTACTTTGTAGCATCTTAGCACCTTGCAGCTCTCTCAGTGATTAATGAAAACTAGTATTTATTGAGAGCTACTAAGTCTTAATCTTTTCTTACATAAACTCCTTCAGTAGCCAATATATATAGTTAATTAAATATATTTCCTTTTTAATAGACGAAGGGAACAAGGCATTGAGAAGTCAGATTGGTGTGGTGTGGACAGGTCATACTTAGCACTAGATTTGTTAAGTTAGCAGACAGTCTAGAAATGCACTCTTAGGGTAATAAATCTATTAGGACACCATTTGAATCAGAGCTACAAACCACTTTCACAGACTTTCATTTTTCAATTTTTATATGTAAGGAACTCCCACAGTTGCAGGTACTGGTAGATGTAGCAACGTAGCAAGAGAGCAGCATTTCCACATGCCTCAAGTGCAAAGGTATTATATTATTATAGACAGCTAAGTTAGATAGAAATTAATATGCAGTCAGAGAGGGATTGGGCCCTTGAAGAAGTCAGCACAAAAAATAAACATGTCAGAATTGTGGCTGGAGGCAAATCTGAAGAGAACCAGGCCTCAAGATGGAGCTATCATAGCCAGGCACGTGAGAGAAGCAGTAACCTAAAATTATACTGTGATTAGCACCACCTGGTCCAGTGGGCCCAGCAGGGCATTAGATGCCCTGGTGGGTGACCATGACATCGGAACCCATACTCCCCTCCCTTTCCAAGAATTCCTTTGATCTTTCCATGTTCCCTTTGCTACATGACTCATTTCCCTATTGGATCAATGTTATCTAAGCAACTACACTTGTAATCCTGTAGGTTGATTGTAGTTTGACCCACATTGTACCCACATTGTGATTTTGCTGTATAAATTACCCCTGACAAACGGCCTTGGTGGCCACCCACTCAGGACCCTCCTGGAAATTCAGGAGCTATTTTTCTTTACTGTTTGCAATAAATTCTTTTAACTTCCTCCTTTGGTTCACAACTTTATTACCTGATATTGTGAGACCACACGCTCAAATGTGTCAGCACATTTGACCTCTAACAGGTTGGGAGTTACGTTTTTCCATATCAATATCTGACTTGCACTTAAGATACATTTAAGCACTCTTGATACTCAAGAGAACCTGAGAAGATTCCTGATAGGGTAACATCACTCTCCTTCCACAATACTTGCCAGCTGGATATTAATCTTTTAAAATTTTATTCCTGTTTTACACCCCCAAGTTTTCCTTGAAAGGCAAATCAGATTTCATCAAGAGCAAATTTGCTGTAGGTCCGTAAGTGCCCTATGGAGGACTCTGCTATCGCTGGTGTTTCACACTCATGTGAGTCCTGTCCCGGGGTCACTCCCTTCAGTATAATTCGAGCACTTTTATTGCTGATTCCTTGACATGTGGGGTTGTACCTTTGACTCACTGACTTCTACCTAGAAAGGAGCAACCAAGGTTTCCACAAGGGTAAGGAAGGATAAGAAGACTTAGGATGAGCTCATTTGAATAATTTCAGTGGGCTCCAGGAGTGTTCCTAATGTCTAGTGTCTGGCCTTAGAGGAATTAGGGCAGAGGAGCAATAGCCATAGCTATGAGAATACCATAGGTTGGGGGTATGGGTTTTTGGACTGGCTTATTTGCATACAAAAAAATAGGCTTGCAGGCAAGCCTCTTACTATCTCTAAGAACTGGTTAACCCTGGGAGTGGCAGTCCCATGGGGTCAACCAAACCTAAGATATCAGAGCATCAAATATAGAAAGTAGAAAGTTTGGTTATGGCAGAAGAGACCTGCTTGATTTTCTCTGCTGAGGAAGTGTGCCTCTCTCCAAGGTCTCCCCTTAAGCATCTTTTAACATACTGAAGTACTCTGACTCATCCTGAGAACATTCCATTTTCTTTGATTTGCATCTAAAAATTAAAATATCCAAATTAGGCAGTGGATTTTGAATTCACACATCTTTGTATGTGAGGCTAGTTTCCCTGGATCAAACAAAACTTCCTCTTTCGAAGAAGGATTTTTATGTCTCTCTAAACTGCTGAAAACAGGGATATAGATCCCTAGGTCATATAATTATAACCAGTTGGTTCTACCAACTGTGGATCAGCTACTGAGAAATCAACCAAATCTATCAGAAGCCAGATCAAGCCAGTCATTTAATAGTTAAAATAATTAGGCTAAGACGAGATCGTCTCTAAACTAGTATTTCTCAGCCCCAGATGCCAATTAGAATCACCCAAGGAGTTTAAAAACAAAACAAAACAAAACAAAAAAACAAAAAACCAATGTCTGGGCCTTGCAGCAGAGCAACTGAATCAGAATCTTTTTTATTAGTGCATGTTTACAGTACAAAATAATTACAGTTATCATGGGGAGTTGGTACATGTTCATATACTGTTGTGACTTGTGTCTAGATGTCCCCCTCAAAGCCTCATTCAGAGGCAGCTGGATTTTAAGTGTGTGACTCAATTGATTCATGGTGCAGTGCTAGGATTAAAGGCGGGAGTGCTACCTGCCCTAAAGGCATGTGACCTGGGTAAATATAAGGGACAGAAAGAGGCTTGTCACTTGCTTGCTGCTGGCTGCCTGCTGTCTTCTCCCTGGCTGCTCTGTGGTGCCCTCTGCCAGGCTGCTCTGCCTTAGAGCCAGCTGATTATGGACTGAAACCTCTACAGACTGTGAGCCAAAATAAACCCTTCCTACTTTTACCTTGGGTGTCAAGTACTTTGTCTCAGCAATGAGAAAGGTAAGTGAGACATGTACATAATACATCTTAATTCTTTTTTTTTTCATTCCCAACGCCTCTCCTCCCTCCCTGCTCCTTCCAATTCTTGATCCCCTTCCCAATTGCAAAAGCTCTATTTTTATCATATTACTCTTCAAATTTTTTTTATCTCCTTCTCTCCCATCCTCCTCCATCCCTTCATCTCTTATTTGAAAAATATCTCCCTACTTCTTATTTGTCTTCTATTTTGCCCCCCACCTTATGTGAGTTTCTCATATAAGCAAAAGCATGGGAACTGAAAATAGAAATTCCATTTCACCCAGGTATTCCCCTTCTAGGTATCTTCCTGAAAGCATTAAGGACATCATATTACAGGAGTATACGCATACACTTGTTTACAGCAACACAATTTATAATAGCTAAATCTTGGAAACAGCCTCCATGCCCATCAACAGATGAACGGCTAAAGAAAATGTGGTATTTACACACAACAGACCCTGCCATAAAGAAAGATAAACTTGAGGCATTCATAGGTGAATGGATGCAACTTACGACTATAATGTTAAGTGAAACAAGTCAGACACACAAGCTTGAATCAGAATCTTTGAAGATATTTTCCAAAAAATTTCCATGCTGTTCTAGTGTTCAGTCAGAGTTGAAAACCATTGCTCTATACCAACTCAATTATTAAACAACTTGGCAATGAACCATTAGAATAGCTGCTTAATACCCAAATGGATGATGTAAAATTAAAACTTTGGGTTAATTTGGAATCATCTTGGCTTGCGGACATACAGTTCCTTCCCTAGAAGAGCTGGTCTGAGGCAGCGTCTGTGGTTTCCAGCAGCCTTCAAAACTGCCTGCCTCTATTTACACTTTCAGTTTCTCATACCAGAGAAACTATGCGGTATTTAAACATGTATGTCCAATTTATTTCACTTAGGGTCTCAAGATGCATCCATTTACCTAGAAATACCTCAAGCTTAGGTGTATTATATTGGGAAAGGGAAGAAAATGTCCAAATGGGAAAGGGAACAACGGAGGGGGAAAGGAACAGAGGACAAGAGAAATAAGAAATGGAAGGAAAAAATGGAAACAAAGCTTTTGTAAATAGGGAGGGAGGAGGGGGTGAGGGGAGGGGAACGGGAAAAAAAGAGCCAACAAGATATATCATGTACAGGTACAAATCCCCTATGATGAATGTTATCAATATGTACATCTAAAATGTACTATTAAAATAAAATAATAAAAAAAACTGCCTGCCTTCCTCCTTATGTGACTCTGGTGGACTAACCAGATGAGACTTTTTAAGAATGTAAAGGATTGTTGGAGGCTCTGATTCCAAAGCCCCATCTTCACTTTCAGTTGTCATTCTGGCGTGAGATGGGAGACTGACCCTCCAGGATCGGAGACTCCCCAGCTCCTGATTGAATTGAGTGTTGTGCCAGGAGGGGTTGAGGTGTCTGACTCAGGGCAAGAAGCCTGTTCATTGTGAGCCTTCCGGATCTCTGGCCCAGCTCCTGGAAGTCCAATCATTGGGAAAACAGCAACAGAACATTCACTTGAGTCAGCAGAAGCTGGCTTGTTCCTGTAAGCACCAGGAAGAGGACACGATATGTCTCAGGAATCCTCCGGGTTTCCTCGAACCCCGGGGTGTGGAGAGGAGTCTACAAGGAACTCCACACCTGGAGGCTGGGGTGCCTTAGGAAACCTCCATCTAGAATCTCCTGTCTCAGAAATTTCTGGCTTAAATAGTGTGAAACTTCACTTTTTCTGGACTTTCGGAAACCGATTATGGCAAATCCTCCTGTCTACCTCAGCTTTCTCCTGGCTTCGTTAAGCATCTAAAAATGATAATTTTACTGGGGAAGCAGAGGTATCCAAGAATGAATTAAATAGGCTTTGTCAAGGTCCCCAGGAGGCAGTCTTCAGATTTTCTTGTATAAGATGTCCTATGAACCCTTCAGTCATCTTAATTATATTGGTTCTGAGAATCTGTGAAATAATAATGATAATGTAACAGTTGTGATTCCTTCACATGTTATGATTTAAAGCAGCTTTTTACAGAATTGTGATACTTAAAATTTAATGAGAATTTTCTATGTGCTAAATACTGAGTTACTTACATGTATTTTCACCTTTAATTTTTATAAAACACTATGGAAGTTTTATTATCCCTAATTTAGCCACAAAAAAGTGGCAGTATATTGGAGGGAGATTAATAATTTGTCCAAGTTTTCGCACTGAAAACTGACGGTCTCCGACTTGGGAGTGTCTGGCTTCAGAGCTGGTGCTCTGCCCACAGGGGCCAGGGAAGGGGTATAAGATGGGAGACCAAATATAAAATAATTCTTTTTTGGCTGGGACCTCGTCTTCCAGATCTCTAAGTATAGACGACCCTCCTATTCTTGGGTCCCTTCTCTCTCTACTCATATTCCTGAAGTGGCACCATCCAGTGCCACTATATATCATGAACTTCCAGACTTTCTTCTCAGACTCCAGCCTTTCCCATTCACCCAGACCCACATGTCACGTGTCTATTATTCCTTTATACATTAGTGTTTAATAGCTATCTCAAACTTAGCATCTTCCAAACTAACGCTTGAGTTCTCTCCCTGGAGGCCAATCTTCTCTACCTTACGCTTTCATATCTCAATAAATAGAACCACCATTCACACATGTGCTTACACCGAAACCCTCATCTCATCTCTGTTGTCGCTCTTGTTCCCCCTCCCATAACCAATCCCCTAGTAAATATCACCCACTCTGCCCTCAAAGACTATCCTAGAGCTCAGAAGGCTTTAATGTAATAGTTCAAACCATCTTCCTCTTTGGCCTCAACCACACACTTTCCTTGTAACGCTTCTCCTTGTATCCTCACCTGTAGGTTCTTTCGTTCCCAGATCAACTCACGCTGAGGGCAAACATTTGGACACAGAAACTGTCAGCACGTGGAAGGACTGACCACTCGGGCACTGTCAGGCCTACCTATAGCCTCCACCTGGTGCTGCTGAGCAGCTGTACTCCACCCCATTCCATGGCTCCCATTATGACCACGACACCAGCTCATGCTTTGAGTTCCAGACCACTCATCTGACGCTTATGACCTAAAATCAGTGCTTACCATGGAGCTGCTGGACCATTCCTTCTTTACGAATCACCCAAGATTTTCCCTTCAAATTATGGGGCTTCTGTCCACCATCCACCCAGTTGATGATGTCCCTGTCTTCAACCTCCTTCCTGTAAGCCTCAGCTTGGGTTAATGGGCTCATGCTTCAGCCCCACTTCATGTTCCTTGTTCCAAGAAGCTGTCTATCCCAACAGATCCTCCTATGGGTATTGGCCCCTGCTTCACCCTTGCAAGCCCTTCCTTGGAAATTAAGACCTGCTCTGGAGTCCACATAAGTTCAAACTCCATGTCTGAGAAACAGATATCTGTCTCAGATGACCTGCATGGTAAACAAAAGCCCAGAGGTGTTCTTATGTATACTTAGGTTTGAGAAATACTAGCTTTCTGAGAGCAAACTGACATATTCCCAATAGAGCTACAGCTCTAGGAACACTCTATAGTGGTAGTGTTTCCATACTCAGCTGGGGGTCCTTAGGTTTTCTCCAGATATAGGCCCCCTTTCCCTTCAGAGGATGAATAGCCAGGAGGTTCTCTGGGGAATGCTGGGGGTGGGATCACCATCTTGACAGAACTATAGTGGAGATGGTTGCGTTGCACACAGGTCTCCTCAGCCTGATGTTCAAAGCCCGGCCCAGACAGGCACTGAGGCAAGCTTTTGCTGGGGATGGTAGGCAATGTAATAACCATGCTGATTCATAGAGAGCCTGTCTCTTCCTGAGCCTGGGATGGCACATGCAATAAGGAAGACTCAGTCAGCCCTGGGTTTGGAAGCAGCTGGTCCCTTCTCAAATCAGGCCAAAGTACTTAAAGGGGCACAGCTGAGCAGCTGGGCAGGGTGAGGGTAGAGGTGCGGGGGGATAATATAAATATAGGCTGAATAAATTTAACCTGGGCCCTAGAGTCAGAAATTGACTATGTAAGAAATATCCTTAAGAAGTTACCACACAGATTAAAGCCCACAGACCTCAGCCTTTGCACCACCTGTGGCCTGAGACTCTTAGAGCACTCTGAAGACTGAGGGAGACATTTCTCAAGACAGCACCAGAGGCAAGCTTCTCCCATGAGCCAGTGGAGTGTGCAGGGGAAGGGTCACCTGGCAGCAAAGACAGGGTCCTGCAGATCCCAGGAAGAAGTCTGCTGGACAGTGCTGGACTTGGATCTCAGCTCCTCTACCTTCTGACTCTATAGTCAAATGCCTCCATATACACGATCTCACCTGTATTGTTACTTTTCTATAGTCACTGGTTTGCAAAAGAGCAGATTTAATACAGGACAATTATAAGTTACAACATTCACACCACAAGCCAAGTGCAGGAAGAGTGCAGAACATCTACCTATGCACTGAAGACATGAAAGATCCAATCAAGAGCTGGGAGCCCACGACCCTGTCCCATGTACATCCGTGTCTGCACTAAAAGACTGAAGAAATCTATACTGGGGCCAGGATATGACACTCACAGCAGAGATGAAGACCAGAGCTCCCCTGAAGCGAACAGCAGCCATCCCTGACAACGGCAAGGCCCCCAGATCCTTCTGTAACGAAAACAGCCGAGTTCCCTTCAGGAGAACCATCCACAGCAAAGCTTCCCCTGGGAAACAGCCAGCCGCCATCTTCTGCTCCGTGCTCCTTTATGTTGTGTCGGCAACAATCCTCAGGTGGATCCTCTACACCCAGAACCTCGCCAACTCAGTCCAGCTGGGCGTTCCTGCTCCAATTGACCATAGCAGTCCATCACATCACCTGACCTTTCCAAGACCCCAGGGGCCAGACATGACCGTGTGCTGATTTCCATAACAAATTTCCACAACAAATTTCCACAACAAATTTCCACAACAAATTACCATAGCAAATTACCACAAATGGGGTGTCTTAAAACACATTTATCCCCTCACAGTTCTGGCCAGAAATCTGAAATGACAACGTTGGCATGGTTGGTTCTGCTCGAGAATCCATTCCAGACCTTCTTCCTAGCTTCTGGCAGCCACCGGTCTACACAAGCATCATTCCAATCTCTCCCTTTCTTTTTCTCACCTGTGCCCATATCTCCTTTTCCATTTTTTATAGGACATATATCACTGGGTCTAGAAGTCACCTAATCTACTGGGTCTGACAGCCTTACTTTGCACCTGCAAAGACCCTTATCCAAATAAGGTCACACTCTAAGGTTCCAGGTAGACATACATTTTGGGAGCCACTATTCAATTCACTATGGCTCACATTATTCCTCTTCCATACATAGGGAAACTGAGGATCCAAAAGGTTATATTATGCAAATCACGAAGTTATTAACAAAAGGGCCAGAATTAGATTCCAGGACACGGCATACCACATTTCTAGGGATGCCTGAAGACATTAGGATTCCCAACACCTTGTTTTAGTAATAAATACGCATTCCAAGTTGTATGTCATTCATTGTGGATAAATTTTTTGCCTAAAAATTAAGGGACAATGTTAGCATCAAATCATCTTAATATTCTTTTAGTTGCCTAATTGTTTTCAGCAGAAATTTCTCAATTTGTAGATAATTTTCTTTACAGCCATAGTTTCTGAGAACACACTTCTCAGGTTACTAACTTACATTTATGGGCCAAACATTTATCAAATGCCACTGTTCTGACAACACAGATAAGAAGACATAGCCCTTGTCTCCAGAATGCCCACTATCAGATGACAAATATGTGTCCAATATGCCATTGCAGTCCAAAACAAAGATAGGAGGGGAACAATGAATGCATGAAGTACCAAGAAAAGTCCAAGAAGGAAGATAGTAATTGTGTCTGGGGACCACAGGGACAGGATCCAGGAGAGAGCTTTTGTGGAGTCTTGATAGAAAAGCAGTGATTTCTAGAGGAGAGAAGTAGGGAAAAGATTCCAGGTCAAGAAAATGGCATAGGGGGCTGGGGATTTAGCTCAGTGATTAGAGTGCTTGCCTTGCAAGCACAAGGGCCTGAGTTCGAGCCCCGGCACCACAAAAAAAAAAAAAAAAAAGAAAATGGCACAGGTATGGGCATTTATAAACAAATAGAGGTCTGTGTGCATGTTGGGAAGAGAGTTAGTATTTATTAAAAGGTTAATAAAAGGTTAAAAAGAAGCAGGGACCATATCATTACTATCTTTGTGTACTAGACCTGGTATTTCAGGTTTTGTACTATAGTACTGAAGAGTTTTAAGTGGGGTAAAGTGTGTGCATAGAAAAAACTTAGAGAAGTGCGGAGAATATGTAGGCAGCAGAGGATGCGTGTGGAGACAAGGAGACCTTTAAGAGGCTTTTGCAATAGCCTCATTGTCAGATGCCTAGACCCTGATGGGTCATTTGTGGTCGGAGATGGAAAGGAGGGACAAACCAGAAAACCATTTGTCAGCTCCCACCCTGGATGCTGAGAGATGACTGCTTTTCCTCCCACAGTGCTCCTGCCACAACATACTGTTCATGTATTATATTATACCGTATTTTCAGTTTATGAATGTGCTTCCAAGATTAATCATGGGCTCCTTCAGACTGTGACTTATTCATCTTGTTTTGCAGAACCTGATAGAGATGTTGAAAAAATACATATTGATTGAATTTTAATGAGGCAGAACCAACAAGAATTGGTGACCAATTAGATATGGGACGCGAGGAGGAAAAGATGAGTCTCACATGACTCTGAAGGCCTTGCTCATGTGGCTGGGAAGAAGTGGTGCCTTTACTTGTATAGTAAGCACCAAGAAGTTCTGTCTGCTCTGGTCTTATTGTTGCTAGTTTTACTTTTTGAAGAAAGATGCCTCATCAGACCCAGCTTAGTATGGTTGTAAGTACTTCATAATTTTCTTAGGTTGAATTGTCTGATAGAGGAAAACTCACCTTATAATGGCCGAACAGCAGTGGGGAGGGATTCTGGAGAGCTGAACTTCACTCTCGCCTTGCTCTAATACTAACTCTGAGTTCAGAAAAGAGGTCCAGTGCCTCTGCGAAACCATTCTTACAAGCCCAAACACCCCCAGTATCACCTCCTCCTGAACGCCTTCCTTTGGGACCTCTCAATATTTTTTCCAGCTTTACTGAGATATTGGCAAATAAAAAATTATGCATATTTAGGATATGCTGCATGTCGTGGTACTTTGAAATATGTGTATATGGTGAAATATTGGCACAATCAAGCAAATTTACATATCACCTCACAGTTACCATTCCTTGTATGTGCTGAGAATGTTTGAAGTCTACTTTCTTAGAAAATTTCAAGTGTATATTATTAATAACAATTGTCACCATGGTGTACCTTAGGTCTTCAAAACTTATATATCCTATAACTGAAGCTTTGTATCCTTCGAGCAATCAAATAAAAGTCACTCTTTCTTCCAATCAGTTAACTTTCCAGTCACTCCCTGCCCCCTACTCATATCTCACACTTTCATCACTGGCTACCTTGTACATAATTCAGGATGAGCATGCTCTGTTGTCTGCCATGGATTAAAACTATCAAGACCAGAGAGTATGGCAGTCTCACCAAGAGTGGGGAGTATACTGCTATATATTCAATAATCCTGCTGAATGAATAATTGGGAGAAACTAACAGGTGGGAAAACTGATCTGGGAGATTCCTCCTACTTTTTATGCTTCTTTGACAACCACTGCCTGGTCTGTGAGATAAGTCTGCAGGGGTAGGGATGGATGAAGGGGAAGAGGGAAGGTTTCTGGGGGAAAAGGCCTGAACTGTTCTTGTAAGCCAGGGCTTTCCAGGAAAATATGGCAGCTACTTTGCTCATTCTCTGAATAGCCTGCCCAGTTCAGTGAATAACAGAGTGAGAACCTGGCCTATTAAGTTTGGGGAAAAATTGAAAAAGACATTCAGGTTGGGCAGATTGCTTGTTCCATTAAAGCCTCTGAGAAGATTCTCATCAGCTTTGCTCCTAGTCAAGGAAAATGCCTCCAATTTTATAATCTATAAATCTCCAGTTTTGCCTGGTTGCTTATTTCAACAACCAATTATCAGAACAGACTCTAGTAAGGATTCCCCCAGAGATAAGGGGCCCATACCCTCTACCAACAGTTGCAGAGTCCAGGCAGGCGCCTGCAGGTGGACGGACAGGCATCATCCAGAGTTAGTAGGAAGCCATTCCCTGCAGGGCTGGTTGACAATGCTAACGGCTTCTCCTTGCTGTGAGGGCTCCTGCCTGTAATAGACTAAAGTATTCAGGACTGTGGTGATTCATGCCCACCTGACATTTGCCTAATTAATTCTGGCTCTTAAATTCCTGTTCTACAGTTAGTAAAGTGGTGGCCTGGGGCCTCTGGGGAGTGAGAGGTAGCAGGAGCTCCAGGGGATGGTTTGTGGGAGCAAGTAGGAAAGTAGACAAGAGTAGGTCAGGGAGTGGGAACCCCTCAGCTACCCAGGGAATCTGCTGCAGAAGTGGCAGCAAGGCAGAGGGCCAGAGGCTACCGCAGGGAGAATGCCAGCCAAGTGGATATCCCCCATGGAACTGGTCAGATACAGACACTGCCCCGCTCTCGGCAGTGTGTGAGGCACTGCTGGGGCTGTTAGGCTGAGGGCTGACAGTGGGCATGGCAGTTGACGCGGACTTCTGGAGCTTCTAGACAGGAACATCACTAATTCTCCTAAATGGCCAACAATTGTGCTATTCAGGAGAATTTGGACAAGATTAAAGATAAATCAGGATGCTGTTCAGGGATTTTAAGCCACAGAAAGCAGCCACTTTTAAACTTATATGTAGAGTAGAATTCTCTAGGAAGCTTGCAAAAGTGTAAGCCCGTAAGCTCTGCTCATCAGAGAATCCTTGCTGGTGTTTCAAATAATTCTGAAGCAAGTAGTCCTCAGACCAGCTCAGACTGCCCAGGAGGGAGAGCTGGAGGAAGTGACTTTCCACCCTAAGAGGCTTCCCTTCCAAAAACACTGGTGGCCTCCTTCGATACTGCTAATTATCTCACCTTTCTCTCCAAACTCATGGGGCAAAACCTCAACATCACATTGACCCAGTTCCCCACCTTTTTGGACCCAGTACCCGGACACTGAGTTTTGTTGGATAAATTCACACTTGGGCAGATGGGTGGCCCTCAAAAGCAGGACATAGGCCTGACCATCGTACCGTGGCCCTCATCTATTTCAAAGGACCATTTTTCATACTTTTGCCACTCTGTGCAGGGAAGCTAGATGACCTGTCTGCCCCACTCTTTGAGAACAGTTTTAGCTTCCACTTCACAGTAACATAAAGGTCCTCAGATTGGAAATCTATTATGTCCCTAATCTACCTAGAACCATGTCCATGAGCATCCATACTTTCTTCTGGTCTCAAGGAAAATATTTCAGTCTTTCTCCTTTGTCAGTGTCTTAATCATCTCTGTTTTCTCCAGCACCCTTCCTACACTGGTGGTTTTCCACTACCATACACACATTTCCAAGTCTCTACTTAAATATTTTCCCCCAACTGTATGCCCTTCTTTCACCACTCTAGGACTTTTCTCCCCTTCAACTTTTGAATGAGCAGTTTTATCTCAACTATCCCTACATTTCATCTTCTATCGATGCCTTCACTTGTTGTGTTCCCACTACCACCACCACATTCCTCGTCAAGATAGAAAATTATCTAGCCAAATACGACCAACATTGTATCTTCCTATCCCTCTTGGCTTCTTGGCAGCTCTTGAACCTGCTTACATCTCCCTCCGTGGAACTGTCTCCTGTGCTGGCAGCACTGCCCACTGCTTCTCTGCCTCCACGTCTGCTACCTCTCACTTCCTTCCCCAAGGTCCTTCCTTTACCTGCCTCAAAAGAGGACTCTTCCCTGGAATCCATTCTCACTTTCTGTTCTCCACCATTCTCATGGCTTCAACCACTGTCCATATCTTGACACTCCCAAAACATATTCTGAGCCCAGATCTGTTTTATGATCTCTTAACTGGTATATATTCCATGGCTTATTGGGTATTTCCGCTCAGATGTCTAACAGAGCTTTAACTCATGTCAAAAACCTGTTGTTATGGTTTGTGTCTAGATGTCCCCCCAAAGCCTCATGTGGTAAGAGATAGCTGGATCTAGAGTGTGTGATTACTAAATTGATCCATTGATCGGTTTGGCATGGTTCTGCTGGGATCAAGGATGTGAGACTGAGATTGGGGGTGGGAGTGAGGGCCGCCCTGGGGGCAGGTA